>WKLE02000993.1:0-43696 GCA_014885115.2 Asterionellopsis glacialis | reverse complement strand
GTTCAGTAATCACATATTTTTGGTGGATCTCTGCTGTTCAAAGATTCTAGAACGGGTAAAGATTTTATGAGAATACAGACCATATCAGAAATTTAGAAGTACAAATGTCCAGGTGTATTTATCTAATGGCATGAACTAAAAGTTTGTTAGTTGTAGGGTTGTCTTGAAGCTTTTGCATGCATGAGTGCATGTCACAAAAAATCAATCAATAATTTAAAATTTTACATGTTTACATAACGTCTCTTTTAAAAATTAAAGTGTCTAGACCTATGCTTTCCGAGAGTGTGCATTTTTCAGGAAAAACAAATTGAGCATAAAGAAAGGAGCTCACCTTTTGGTTTTCTATTTCTGAACCCACCATTGCTTCTTTTTCTCATTGTTCCTACTGTACTAGTACTCCCTCTAGAGCACCCTAATCTGTCTCGTTCGATTGCCAGGGCGAGGGATGGTTTGTTAAAAACTCCGATAATAACAAAGATTCAAATTTGCACCAATTCAACACTAGAGCACATGCGTCCAGATAACATTGAGTTTTCACAAATACCAAGATCTGTAAAAGTGCTTGTGGGGATCTATTCGGTTTAGATTTACACTGCGATTCTCCTTGAGATACAGAGCTGGTTTTCTTTAAACAGAAATCAAAACAACTTAGAAACATGCCAGTTTAAGGAATTCGACAAGAATAAATAAGGGTAAATCTTTATTCCGGTATGGTGAGCACTAATCCTCACTCTGTCGTTGAAAGACAAAACAAACACAACGCTGTCGAATAAATACTCCAAACTGAGAGAACCGCAGCATAGCAATCCTCCTTTTCAGGCATTTTAATAAAACAGAATGGATTAGTATATCATTGTGAAACTGTAGGAGGAATAGAGCAGAGAGTACTTTTTGTTGTGTTCCTCATGTTGTCGTCGTTGTGAATCGATCGTCTTGTCGATTTGACGGGCCAAAAAATTCTTGACAGAAAGAACAAAAAAGAATCCTTCCAATGTTGCGTGAGTTTTTTACGTGATTTCTGGTACTTCTTCAATTAGAAGATCTGGTAAAATCTTAACCCTAATTTGAGGGCAGAAAATAGGTTATCAGCCGTGTGTTTTGGATATAAGGGACACATCAATTAAAGATGGAAAAAGGGCCGATCCCATAGACCTAATCCTAATCGGGTCGACGTAGGATGGAAAAAGTAAGGAAGACGGCACATAAAAATTGTTTCAAGATCATACTATTAAGATCTAAGATGAACTATGATCTATCTCTAGTTACAAAGCAAATGTCTGGCATATTGCTTCTTCTCCAAAACATCCTCATGATGAGATAGGGAACAGCCTAAAAGAAATTAAAGCATTGAAAAGAAAACTGAAAGCAAGCAATGAAAATAAAAAAAAAGTCAAAAAGAAAAATAGAAAATTTAAATCTTCCTCTTATAAAAACATACAAGCAGAGCTTAAAAGAAGAAATTTGTCCTCCACTTGGAAAAATTGTTACAAAAGATAAAAAGAATGTTTTGCTGTTGTCAACCACTAGTATACAAGATAAACAGTTTTATCATATTTTATCAGAATGGGGCTTTTCTTGGCATGGTACAGTAAAAAGCCAATCAAGGTTTGTCACTGATAAAGTCACAACTATGATAGATAATAAATGGTTTCAGTTAAATCAATATCAAGAAAGTGCCATATTTTTGGGTTACTACATAGTCACACTCTGATGCTGCATGTCAGACCCAGCAGTACAACCAGCTAACATATTTGGGTATGCCTTAAAAAATCTGAAAAGTAAGTTGGCACCAACTGAACCAAAGATTCATCAGCACCCATTGGGCCAAGGTACAAAGGCCAGGAGTCGTGCTACACTGTCAACCAATGATGTATTTTAGAAATCCTGGGAAAAATTCATCATATCTTCAAATCCTATTTTATCTTGTATATTGTAATCATTTCTAAGGACCCAAGAACCTATCACGCCTGCTGAGGAAGTTTTATGTTTATTTTTTTCTCACTTTTATTTTTCCACATTGGCATCATCCTATAAGGCACCCACAACCATCTAAAGTGGATACCCAGTTGGCTGAGTGATCTAGCAAAAGTTCTTTCAACCATACTTTTAGTAGTGAGATTCTCACCATAGCACACTCATAAAAAATTCATTTATAATTATTATTATGAATGGGAGTCCAGTCCTGACCTACCTACTTATGGACCTTATTCCAGCTATATGAGGAGTTGAAGATAAGGTAATGATGGTATAAAATATATTATTATGACAAGAAGTAAACTAAGACAAATCAAGTACTACTGCATCTCATGTGTGTTGCAGAAAAGATGAAAGGTGGAATCAGGGATCCAAATATCCACGACTATATCTTTGCAATATCTACTGAGGCTTACAATATTTATATATTATATGAAACAAGATTGACCATTCATGAACACACAACGCTGATAATGGCTAGAGGTCCTACATCAGCTACAGTAGTACCTTCTTGATATTTTACACCGCCACAAAGCCGGTAGCTCAGATTCAGATAGACTACACAAGTCACTTACACAGTACTGTATGCATCTTCACTTCCTTATGGTGTCAATGTCAAATCAGTGTAACATTTGAGAACTTCATTGACAGGTCCTGCAGGCAAACTTCCTGCCATGCCATAAATTGCTGCGCTTCCTCTCTTCTTCTTTTTATCACCACCGGCAGCTTCCTTGTACACCTCTTGAACAGTTTCCTTCAAATCATCTAAAAAGGTGTATGCTACTGGACATACATTCAGAGTGACACAAATGTGAATGCAAGCAGGGTTTTGTAAACTATTAAGCTCCCAACCCTTTTGACTCATGACATCACCGACCCTATAAATATCCAATTCTTTGTCATCTTTTTTACATCCGAAACAAACGACCATTGTTGGAATTTGATTGCCCTGCATAAGACGCAAGCCAGCAATTTTGTGGATCCCGTTGGAAATAATCCTAGATGCCTCTAAAATGGATTTGACACGATTTGTATATCCTAATTCACCAATGGATACCATAGCAGCCCATGCACAAGCAATCAACGCACCAGGACGAGACCCTGCAATAGTAGGTGTTGTATAAAGACCACCTGTCCATTGCGCATAGGCAAAGTATTGTGCACGACGAAGTTCGGCATCACGATACAAAACGACAGATGTTCCCTTGGTGGCGTACCCATACTTGTGTGTATCAACACTCATGCTAGTCACACCAGGACATTCAAAATCAAATTTAGGGATTAACGATTGCTGATTACCTGCCGACAATAACTTTTTAGCAAAGGGTAAAACAAACCCACCAAGACATGCATCCACATGTAGACCAATATCATGACGCAATGCAATTTTAGATAATTCTTCAATAGGGTCAATGACCCCCTGTGGATAAGATGGAGCCGACGCATAAATCATAATTGTATTAGCTGTAATTTTCTGTTCCACCTTTTTAGGGTCAAGTGTAAAAGATGATTCAGTATCATCATCGTTGCAATCAATCGTTATCTTGCGAATGTTGAACATTTCACATGCCTTATCAACACTAGCATGTGCTGTAGTACCGCACACGATTTCAGGGTGGTTAATACCACGATGTTTACCATAATGCGTAGCATGAGCTTTAATAGCCATAACAATGCTTTCAGTCCCGCCTGATGTCATACAACCTACAGCACCAAGGCATCTACTTTCATCACAATTATCTTGATTACTACTTGTAATAGAATTCCCACCATGAAGCAAGCTAGCAGTCATGGCAACAATCTCAGCTTCATATTGATTCACAGATGGCCAAATACCCGCATGGAGTGGATTTGACCAAAGGTAGGCACTATATACATCTCCCATAAGTCGACTATGACATTCATCATTGGAATAAACTGTGCCGGATACTTTACCCTTCTGCCAAGTTTGATTTTCCAACAAGGCCTTTCCTTGAATTTCCTATTTTGAAGAGAAAGATGTAAGAAACAAGCACTTTAGTATTAGCACAACACATGAATATGTTGGAACAGACAGTGAAATATTACTGTGCTAATATACACACTCTTTCCCGTCCGTTTTGATTTATTACTGTGGAATGTAATCGACACATTTGACAAGAACACAAACCATAAATCATAAAAGTAGCTTCAACACCAATATTTTCCCCACACGGGTACAAAGTCCAGAGAATAACGTACCGAAAGAATTTGCCCTGCTGGTTTCCCTGCATACGGCAGGCTAGTGAGAATTGTACGATTAGGGTCCTTTCCTAATGCTTTCTCCATGTCTTGACGTGTTTTACTTTTGTATTTATCCAAGTAATCCTGTACAAAGCTAAGATTTCGTTTTGACCATTCGAATATGGAATCGAACAACATAGTTGACCATTCATCTTGAGAATAATGGACGAAGCAATACCCAAGACGCCAAATCGATGATAGTAACATAATTGCCACAACATCTTCTACAATTAACCACATCCATTGAATCGAGGATGAAAGCGGATTCATAAGTGGTGTTCTTGACGCATACATAAGGACTGTATCCTTGAGTTGATCGAGATCATTTAAAATAATGTGAAGGAAACTCTTTGAAGAAGAAAATTTGACATCATCACCCCCACCATGAAAACGTAGCACTCGAAGTGAAAACCACCAAACGAGAAACAAAGTCGTAAGGTAAGGTCGTAGTATACGACGTAACACTATAAGAGACGTCCTGTGATTTTAGTATATTAAGTTTTTTCCAAGATCAAAAATATGAAGGCAATCGTGTGTTAGACAATTGGTTTTCTCATGAACGGTATGAGTAGACGACTTCTGCTACTCACATGTATTCTCTGTGTTTGATTTAATTTAGGATCGGTCAAGATGTTGAAAATGAAATTCAGGGAGAATGTGAATAACGATGCTATCGATGTTTGATGGTATCCATACAGGACCGAAAAGTGATCAGACTGATTTGTCAGAAAGAATCTGTTCTTTGATGGGCGTTGGTATTATATTTACTGGTGTCACAGACCTTGAATGGTTTCAGTGATGCCTGCGTTTGACTTCCTTTAGGACTCTAGTCCTGCGTACCAGAGGAACTATTAATACATGTACCTGGTACCGATGCACTTACGAAGTAGGTAGGGCCTTTGTGGTATTGGAGGGAAAAAAATAACCGTAGAACTTCAAGAAAGGTTATCGCGCCGAAATTAAAGTGGGACTTCCATAAGTGTTGACTACGTCATTGAACTTAGTATCACGAATATTAAATAACTCTATAAATCTCATGTTGTCACGATGACGACTTATGGGAACTCGATGATTACTCTAATTTATCTGCGATACTGTAGAATGTACTTAGAGTACAGTACCTGGTACCTGTCGAACGCACCATCTTGTACCTGTACAAGGGTATAGTACGGGCACGCCGGTAGGACTACTTGTACAGAAAGGGCTCAAATCTAGTACCAGGTAAGTATTAAATATACGTGCACTATTTTAATTGGGAGAGACAGTACCTGGTAAAGGTCACAAAGAGGGCAACTCCGACTTCTCATCTCCGTTGCTTTTTGGCGATCTTCTTTCGTCATATTATATTGTATTTCTTGTTCTTGGAGCCGTCATTGTCTTCGCCCCCCTTCATCGTTGAACATATTGTGGGCAATCTCTATTGTTTTAGGTTGTGTTTCGAAACCTTTTGTACTTCTTTTGGCCAAACCCTGAGTAAAGCACAATTAAGATGGTAGTATGGTGGTTACCACCGAAGCAAAGACAAAGATGGGGTGATAGTCATATTTTACCAAGTGGTAACTGGGGTAATATCTTTTTTGATTTATTTTATGTTGGTGGAGCATATAATTTGGGGATGATGATTAAGAATTCCAATTACAGTATGGATGCCATACTTTACTTTTGTGGTACTGGCTTTCCTATCATGGTCATGTGGTTTGATAAAATGTATTACGATGCAAGATTTACAACACGTCCAGGACATGATGTTGTTCATCGTATTGTGGAAGTATTTCATATTTGTGCAGTAGCTACAGCCTTGTCACGTCTTCGATCGCCACAGATAATGTCACACCCAGTTGAGCACAGTGATATGTTTCAATTTACATTATCATTATTCCTTTTGTCCTTCATTACTATCATGAAATATGTTGAAGTAATTTGGCATGGTGTAGGTGATCCTGCTGCCAAAGTTGCTGCAAGGAGAGATATTAAATGGAGAGTTGTGCCAACAATATGTTTCTTACTGGCATCCATCATGTCTGGGTATTATTACTTCTTTGTTAAGAATGATAATAATGTCGCAACTGATACACCTTTATGGTATTGCCTTGCTGGATGGGTATCATGGATTGCTGTTGGTTTTTTGGAACAAGTCCTTCTTGTACCAAAACAATCATGCCGCCAAGAAGAAATATCAGTCCCTATGAATGTACACTTTTGTATGCATCGATATGGGGAATGGTTTATGTTGATGTTTGGTGAGAGTATTATTAGTCTGTTGATTGTAGACAGTGACAACGAATCAATCAATTACACTGTAGCCTTCTATTCAGGTATTCTCTCCGTTATCTTTTTAGCACATTTACATTTTCGATCAGAACCGAAACATGTTGACAACCATGCCTTGAGTCGTTCTAGATATAGCAACTACATATATACTGTTATGGTGCCGATCTATTCAGCTGCACTAATTGCTATCGGTGTGTCCTACAAAATGTTTTTGTATGAGTTCATGTACAAGGAAGACGACAAAGAATCTTATAACGACAAACGTGAACTTGGTGGCAATACGGATGCATACGACAACTCATCCTCATCTTCTTACTATGGAGATGACGATCGGAAGCAATTTGCGGCTAATCTTTTTAGTGGGAGTATGACAATTGCATTTATATGTATCGACTTTATTTTGTTGACTCATAAAGGTACACAATACTTTCTTGAACAGGCAAAGCAAATGTCTCTTGTTCGATTCTTGTCTTTGGCAATTGCAAAGATATGTTTGATACTATTCCTTGCTTCCTTGAGTTCATTTCAATATGATCCACATGTCATGGCATTCTGTGGGTTGGGCACAATTTTAATCAACGAATTCATACGAAATTCTTTTCAGAGTGGAGGAACATCTAAACATGGTCATTCTGATTTCCATGATGACGACGAACAAGAAGAAGCGGAAAAATCTTTGGATGATATTGCGACATGCTGTACTGGAAGTTCTTCTGATAGTAGTAACTATAGTGTGAGCAGTCTCAATGAGACAGTATCTGTACTTGCAAAGTTTGAACAACAGCCACAAGAACAACAAGACAACAATCAAGAAACATTGTTGTCAACTGCAGATAGCAGCACTCGTTACATCACTGAAGAGGATGAGCCACTACCCGGCATTGACTATTCACGCATGGCGGAGATTTGAGTTTTTGCAAAATGCATTATATTAAATACATATAGAATTAGGCTTCGTAGATACCAAACAAGTTAAATTATTTAGGAATTAACAACAAGAGAGCTTAATTGCGTACCGAAGAACGAGGGAAACTAATTTAAAAAAAGTATTGGAGTGGGCATCGGACATGAAATCTGATTTCTTTATAGAGTGTGTGTGAAAAATTTAAAACGTGCAAAACTTGATTTTGAGATAAAGCTTGTATTAAATACACTTATGCCAAATTATTTTTGATAGTAGTAAAGCATTCATGAACCATAAATGTCAACAATCAATCCAATACATGAGATATTGCACATAGAGGAGTAGGGGACAGCAGCATTTACAGTTCACAATAATGAGATAATAGAAACCAAATAGCACTAACATGCAGTATTATTTTGGGATGAGAAATAGTACTTCCGCGATGATACCAACTAATTTTTTTTTGGGAAAAATTGTAAATACATTATGAACAACGAAACTCAATAATCTACCTATTAGATGAAGCATTTCACATGGAGAGGAGGGGGCATCAGCAGCAGTTATAATTCATGAATATACAAGAATATCACAGAAAACCCGCTACTGTTGGCAAACGATACCTTGATCCAGGAGACACGAAAGGAACCTTCGTGGACGGTTTGGCTTGGATTGAAGAAATACTAGAATGGTTTGCAAACACCGTTTCTCCCATTTCCTCGTTTACGATGGCACTTTGGATGCAGCAACAGGATCGCGAGCTTGTGGCTATTAGCTCTAGGGAACTTGGATTATTCATGTTTTCGAAACTCCTTTTGATACCACTCATCATGGTTGGATTGACCAAATCATTCAATTTCAACAACGAAGTAGGCAGGGCAGCATTTCTCATTGCAACTTGACCTGTCCCCCATTCTTCTTTTTCTCTCGGAAGTCAATACAATGCCGGAGAAGCAATCGTTTCGGCAAAACATAGTTACACTTCCTCATGGCCCTGTCCCTAATTCTTCGGAACAACGCCATTGGCGCCGTCAATTGGTATCCAGTTTGAAACGAAAATTCTTGAGGATGATAATGAACAGACGCCACACATCTTGACATCTAGAGGTACCATACAGCAAATAGCACAAAACAAACGGGATTGGATGCCATGCCAGGCATCAAACAATTGGCAATTATTGAAACAAAATAGTAAAACCACCACTTTTTATTAGCTTATCAATGCTCACAAATATTACCTTAGGAATTTTGTCACAAATTTATATTATTATGGTTTGCGAGTGTTCATTCCAGTCTTTGGGTCCAAGTTGGCCTCTTCCATACCTAATTTCTGTGGTCCAGGTCCACTTGTAGTGTAATACATCATTTTGACATCACCTGCACTGGGAGTTCGTCCAGTCTTATCTGTGGCTGCGAGAAGACCTTCACTCAACTTAAAGTCTGTAATCTTTTTCAAAAAGTCGGGGTTGTTGATATAATTATCACTTGTAGCAGGATAGTAGTGCAACATGAGAGCTCCTACCTCAACGACGTACTTTTCAAGAGTGTAAAGGACTGCATTTGGACCAGCATCAAATGTGTAGGCCGCACGGATTTCTCCTGCCCATGCATTGTAGGCATGTACAATTCGAATGACACTTTTGGAAATATCATTCATATAGAAAATAGGAGGGTACGTGTCAAGGCATGTAGCATGGAACTGATTAGAATCTGCCATTGTAACCTGCCCAAAGGTTTCAAAGTCCTTTTCGAGAAATGCCTTCTCAATGATTTCCATACGTTCATCGACAACAGTTGCGGCCCGGTATGCCAAAAGTTTAGAGGTGGCTACACTGGTACTCATACCGGTTGTAGAGGATGTATCCTTCTTGGCATCTGAAACGACTAAAATCACAGCACGTAACTCAGGCCAATGCTTCTCATCTGCAACCTGTTCAGCAAGGCTGTCCGACCAATCCGGTTTGTCTCCTCCCTTGCGCCATGCAACAAACCCACCATACAAAGAACGGCATGCAGATCCACTTCCCTGACGAGCAATAGTTGTAAGTTGACCAGGGTACTCCTCCTTGGCACCGAACAACTGAGCCAAGGCTGCTACAAGTGCAGCATATCCTGCAGCACTACTTGCCAATCCTGCAGCAGTGGGGAAAGTGTTGTAACTTGAGATATGGATCTTCATTTTTGCCCAATCTTCTTTTTTGACAATGACGTTGCCTTCCTCATCAACTTTGTCCGTCGCAAGAGCGCGTACACCATCGACACACGAACGGAAACGTTTACTGGTTGATGCACCCAGTTCCTCAGCACCATTTAGCCACAATCGATCTTCTGTAAATTTAAGAGACGCGGCTGCAGTTGTGACTGCTCTGAGGTCGTCCTGATTCAACGTCACACTGACTGATGAATTGATAGGAGTATTAAGCTTAACATCCGCTTTCCCCCAATACTTGATACACGCAATATTTGTTGGAGCCGAAACGGTCTCCAAGTAAATGGGACTATCTTCACTCATGACTCAACTTGCTTTGAAAATTAGCCGTACAATTCGGCTTGTCTTTCTTATCGAAACAGGCAACTATCTGATTGTTGCTCGACGAGTTCTACCGCTACTTACTAGAGTTCAGTAAGTGGAGGGAATGACGATGATGCTGACTGTAGAAATGTTTTGAGCGTAGGATTGGTATTTTTGTGCCTAGATTTCCTGCTTTTTGGTCCCAGCATTGCTCTGGAATGAGATTCGGTTGATAAAACTGATCATAATAATATATAATTATGATTTTTATCTATCCGGTAGGACTATTTTAAAGTCCTTTCTATTTGATATGTAGTAATAATGACATTATATACGGTATATATACGACATTGCTTTAACTTAGGACCCAGATAGCTACCTGTTACAAGATAGAGTGAAGGTACGTACCTGGTAGGGAGAGAGAGTCCTACGAACCATAGGTAGTATAGGAATGCTCGTTATGTTTGATCCTACATAGTCACAGTATATACTTTTAGAAGTCTTACGTACTGGTACGTTGGGCACAGACTGTGAAGGAATTTTTTGGTGAGAAGAGAGCCGGATGCTTTGTCTGGCATGGAAAAATTGCACTAGAAAAAGGTTCCGGTACACGAACGTACAGGTACTCAGGTATAAGAAAAAAGCAAAAAAAAAACCCAGTTGTTCTCAGTTGGCTATGCGGGATCGACTGTGAACCACTGCGCTTTGCTTCGGTGCTCCATTTCGATTCTTGACACGGTCGGTGTCTCCGCATTGCTTTATCGTTCCTCTCAGAAGACTTTTGCTTTTGGTAACCCATCGAGGAGAAACTACAACATTTCAAAAAGGACAGAGTAAGAGCCGAGATTAGGAGATAAAAAAGGAACGCTTCTTCTGTTCTCGCATTTTTTTAGGGGAAAAATTACATGAAAATCACCGCTATCTCAAAACTCAAATCAACCTGAGATTCTATTGCAGTACTGTAACTTGTCTATTTTTTCAATTTCGCACATCTACACGTAGAAAAGAATGTGTCGTGGTTGTCGTCTATTGCCACATGGTGGTTATACACTATTTCCTGCGGTATTATCCACATTGGCTTGGTTTGCATCCTTGAGTCAAGATGGGTGTGATTATGTTCAAGT
Organism: Asterionellopsis glacialis; assembly: GCA_014885115.2. Classification (NCBI taxonomy): domain Eukaryota; phylum Bacillariophyta; class Plagiogrammaphyceae; order Rhaphoneidales; family Asterionellopsidaceae; genus Asterionellopsis; species Asterionellopsis glacialis. Next base: position 32,652 of record WKLE02000993.1, on the reverse strand, counting down.
GACCGGACCTATAGTGGATGAAATTACAACTATCAAAGGCGTACCTTTCATTGAAATGGGCTTTAGTGCGTACAGGGCTCCAGCATTTGACCCTGATTCCAAGGGTTGGGTTGTAAGTTATGAAGGTGAATGTTCGGATTACAACGAAGATGTTATCAATGTAGACATGTATTGGAAAGTTTCCAAGGGTTTTGCCTTTTTGGCATTAGTTTTGGGTGGTGGCGGTGCACTCTTTTTATGGTTTTCGTCCTGTTTTGTGTTCTCACCAGGTACATGGAGACTTGCAGGAGTTGAAGTATTAATGGCAAGCATCTTCCAAGCATTGGCATTTTTGTGGTTTCAAACGGAAACATGTACAACAAACGATAACAAATGTGAGTTATTTTATGGAAGTAAGTCAGATATATTAGCAGCTTTATTTTGGTTTGTAAGTGGTATTGCTATTTGTTGTAGATATCCAACACCAACTGTTAGTGACGACGACGACGACGACGAGGATCCTGAAATTGTTGATATGCATGAAGAAAACACAAAAGTTTCGACTATAGATCCTGAATTAGAATTACCCATTTCAGGTGATGCAGATACAACCATGGTCAACTTGCAACCTAAGGATAAAGATAAAAATCCAAGCTACCTAAGTTCACAAGATCCAGAAGCTGAAATATTATAAACAAAACTATCATGGAATGTCTTGTTCAACCCATGCTTACGGCTTTACAAATTTTTCTTTTTGAAAATGAAAAGGTAAAAAGATTACTCTAGCCCTGTAAAATAACCCAATTCTCTCTTAATTGCGGTACCTATATTGTTCATAGATGCTTTCCACAGATGTGGTCCATGCTTGTTTCACATATCTACCTTGTTTCAACAGAATCAGAATTGTCAGATGAAGAAGAAAATATGGAGTAGTGCAGAGGTAAATCAGTGAAGAAATACAATTAAGAGAAAGAGACAGAGAGACAGAAAAAAGGAAAAATGAAATCTCTAAACCAATTGTAGTCCAATTGTACATTTCAGGCTTTCACTGCAAACTATAAACTTTTAGAGTGGTTATTGTCATTGGGCCATCAATTACGCTCCAGCCTTGACCCTTGTTGGACGAGACCCAAACTCCAGTTAGAGGACACCATCACTAAGGAGGCTCTCACGCCACGACTTTCTCCTCTCACTTGCTGTCCAACCAAATTAATTCAAGACTGACGCATCGCCTCCACTCTTGGATAATAAAATATACATGAGGAACTACTTTCACAAACAACCATATCTCAATTTTTCTCAATTTTGCTTCAGTTTTCGAGTCAACCACCAACGAAGAGAGTGACGTCTAGGACGATAAAATCCTCTACCATACAAAACAGCTACTACGATGAATTCTAACACTTCCAATAGCATTGTAAATGAGAGTCCACACCACAATCCTGCATTTCCACCTATTTGGCCCATCAGCGCACCAAAAGTCGTCTTTGGCTGTTCTGAATTGACGATGGTAACTGTTCGCATCATTAAACCATTACAATACAAAAGTTAGCAAGAAGTGTAAGATATATGGTATAAGAATGAAACTCTAGATCAATATAGACAAATCAACATGATTTTCTTACCCAAACTCTCCAATCCAACCCTCACGTATGCAGTACTTTCTACATCAACATCATCGACACTCTTTCCAACAGTTTCGAGAATTGATTTAAAATATGACATTTGCGGTTCCGTTATCTTAGTTGTCGTTCTCGAAGTTATTTTATGATCGGAGCTTTCACATGGGACTGGACATTCATCCTATTCGTTTAAGGGAAAGACAACAGCAACAGGGGTTAGTACCCCAGACAAATTCTGAACTTGCATCAGAAAGACATAACAATGATAAATAAAATCTAGTATAAAAACGTACCAACGAAATAGTTTTGGCATCATACAACAACGGTAGTTGATTTGTAACGCACGTTGCTTGGATAGTATCAGCTGTTGCAGAACACCCTAGCACAGGTGGGAATTCTACATCAAACATGTCACCGTACTCTCGATGTGGTAATGTACAATTGCACATTTCGCCAACACGTGTGAGCAGGGCATAATTTACGCAAAGTGTCCGAGGAACATGAGTATCAGCACACGTACGTGATGCACGTTCACCCCATCCTTTTGATCTAGTCCAAAGCTCTCGCAAATAGGCAATGCTTGTAATAGACCCGGCTTGTACGGTAGTAAATGCATGCGATTCGATAGGAAGTGTAGTGCGATTGTACAGTTCATCTGGTATGACATTAATGTGAACATCTACAGCTGGTGCAGCATTCGAAATATCGTAGAGTGGGTAGTCTGATTCATTGATGCCAGTAATTAAGACAGCAATTCCATTGTATACACCAGGGAGACGTTGCCGAGCGAATTCCGGAGGTGGACGAACTTGAGTACACAATTGCAGTCGACTCCATTCGATGTAAGACTTTTTGATCCAGGCATTAGGAATTCTTTTGGCGTACCGGGTGAACGATGATTTTTCTTCAGTAAATGATACACGATCAGAGATGTTTAAAGACGCGTACAAAATTAATTCTTCATGTGTAATATGCGGTCCATCCTTTTCACTTTCTCGTGCGACAATTGTTTTGAAGAGTTCTTCACCAGTAAATGACATCAGACTTGGATTTTCCTCTAGAATATTCTTGGGAGCGTCACACACATCTAAAATGGAAGTATCATCGCCACCATCAAAATCTTCACATTTTGGATCATCCCATATTGGGAGCGTGGGGATCAAGTCCAACGCATCATCATCCGGACGAGCTGCATCCGGACGAGAAGTTTTGTTCTTGTCTGGATTTGTGTCTACTTCATCAAAGGTACCGAGCTGTTCGAGACTTCTTTTCTTCTCAAATCTATCTTTGAATTCATGAAAGCAAGCATACTCAGCAAAACGATCAGTCCAACGTTCATAGATATCATCATCCGTGTCGAAAGCCAACTTTTGGTAACGGCAATATAGTCTTCGCCACAGTGTACAGTCACATCGGATACCACGACCATGTGGACAAACAGTAATGATCGGTAGTGGCAACCCATCTTCAACGAGACCTCTCGCATCAATGGTGGTCACTACCTCCCTAGCCTGATAATCCCGAATGAGAGGGATAGACAAGAAAAAAAAGAACCACCCAAGTGCAACCCATATCAAAAAGTAGGAAAGTGTTCGAAACCACCCATTGGAGTAGGCAAAGCTTCCATAAAGGGCATGCGGCCCCATATGTTCTTCGCTAAATTTTGACACGACTCCATTATGACTTTGAATGCTATCAATCATACTACCACTCCAGAAGGAGAATCGTTCATCCGGTTCTGATTCACCATTGTCTGCCTCGTCAGTTGTTGTCGTTTTCATCTCTCCAACTGCGCTACCAAGCTTTTCCTGTTCATACAAATATTGTTCTTCATGGGTGGTTTCTTCAATTGTTTCACCACTCAAGTTACCCTCAGGATGATACATTACTTGATCAACTTTGCTGTTGTCATCACCAGAGACATCCAGACCAACTATATCAATATTTTCTGTATCAAGAGTATCTGTTCTTTTGTGAGACACTGACATGGTCACAGCTGAGGATAGAAAATGAGAAAAGGGAGAAGATAGACCAGATATAACGTGCGTGCTATGGTATCTTTTTTATGGTTTTACAAGAAGGTTGTACCGTCCGTATTCTTTTTTCAGCGAAAATACCAGAATACCCAGGTATCACGTACTCGTACTTGTAAAGACTAGTTAAACTAGTGTAGAAAGAGTCAACAGAACTCCCTCCAAGAGAGTCACGGTTGTACCTACAGTACCGGCCACAATGTAGGAGCTATCTCTTGTACAGGTACAGGCACCCTGGTACGGTATGACCTGCAAGGTTTGTGCCTCTGGGTGCAGGTGCCAAGGTAGACTATTATATGAAAAATGGGAAACGATAGTGAAACGACCCATCAGAGATGATGAACTTCCCGCCACGGATGGTTATATGTCGAGCGGGACTACCTGGTACTTGACTAGGTCTATGTATGACTACCTGTACCTGTGTACTGTACCATACCAGGTACTGTACCCAGTTAAACCCTCTTAGGTCCTACTGTACCAGGTACAGGTAGGTTATCAGAAAAGGCATTTCTTCTTTCAGTACCTAAGAACAAATGTCATACTGTTAACAGAACATGTCATTATTATTACCTGGTACTGATTTTACTCATATGTGGTGCACTATAATATTATTATAATGTACGAGGTACGTGGTAATGTATATATGCACCTATTCCAATAATATGAGAAGTGCAATAAAATGTTGGAGAAAGATGAGCCAATCACAAAGCTGTATTACAAATCTATCCTTTCCCCCCCAAAACTACAATCTCTCAAAAGGTCACTTGTACCTACATAGAATATAGAGTTGATATGCATACGTTACCAAATAGTACTAAATCCAGTTGAGTCCTCTTGTAGCTTGTCCCGTTCGCCCGCCAATTACGAGGTACACATTATCATCACACATAATCAAGAAAGGGTGAAAAATAGGATTCTATCCTTGAGAATAAGGACTTTATCCTACGTAATTTGTGTAAATGGTAAACGAGAAAATAAGACGTTTGCCGTCACAATGGAATCTTACCACATTAAAAATTGCTAGGGAGCGCTCATAGGTCCAAAAGTCCTACTCACGTTCTTTACTTAGAAGTCCTAGTTTCACGTTTAACTAATTTTATGTCAAGATTAGATTAGTAATCTAGTCTAGAGTCAGTCCAGATGATGGGGAGTGTATTGGCGAGAAGCGATGAAGACAATGCGCACAATCACAACGAATCTCGAAATCTTGACATACTGCGTCTGTTTGTACCGGTGTACTCGTACCTGTAGGAAATAGGTCCTACCAGGTAAGGATGCGCTGAAGCCAGTGGACCTATCATTTGTCATCTGTCATATCCGTACTAGATAGTGGCCTTGATTGCGAGCGTTGATACATAAGGCAGAGGTGGGTGTATCATCCCGTCTGATCAACTCAACTGAAAGAAGATAACACGTTCTCCTTCATTCCTTGAGTTAGACTAGATAGAGTGCAGTGTCACCTTAGGTTTTCTGGGAAAGGAAAGAGTTCAAAGTTGTTTTGACTCGCAGCATATAATTTTTGTAGATATCGATTGTGAATTTTTGAACAGCTTCTTTTTAAAAGTTGGAATACAACTTCAAAATAAAACAGACAAAGAATAGGAAGTAAAATACAAGTATGGGTCGTCGTGCAAAGAAGGCACCAGTCAAAACAAAGAAACGTCCAACACTTGCCAAACGTTTCAAATGTCCCTTTTGTGCCAATGATGAAACTGTGGAATGTAAAATGGATTTAAGAGCTGGTGTGGGCAGTTTGGCATGTAGACTGTGTGGGGCAAGTTATCAAATGCCTATTCATCATTTACACGAGCCTATTGATGTTTTTTCAGAATGGCTGGATGATTGTGAGGCTGCACAACAAGGACGTCCAACGGGGGAAGAACAACAACCGACAGGACGTGTTGGTGGTGCAAGCCATGGTAATGGAGGTGGTGGTGGACAACGTTATGGTGGTGGTGGTGGGGGTCCACCAGTAGGAGATGATTCAGAGGAGGATGATGATTTAGGTCAAGCGTCAGGTTTAAGTCGACCTAGGGATAAGGCGCAAGGTGGAGGACGCGATGGAGATGAAGAGGGACGTCCTAAAAAGAAACAAGCAACTGGAGAACGTAATGCTTCCTATACGGAATTAGGTCTTGATGATTCCGATGAAGATTCTGATGAAGACTAGAGAGAGAGAGAGAGAATTTTAAAATTCAGTTATAGGAAGTAAGAGGGGAATGAATGGGGCGATTAACGATTGCGGATTACTCGATTTTACCAAAAAATACAAAATAGATCAAAGGCATCTTGAAACATGTACAATTTTTGTTGGGTTCACAAAATAATAATGATGCGCAATAACCATGTTTCGATAATTCTACGTATAGAAATGATTTTTTGACACACTGTTTTTCTAGAGTTACGTTTTTTTTTAAAAAAATTAGTTTCTATTGTAGAACCATTCATCAGCACCACCTCGGTAGTTTACCAAGTTCGAATATCCATTCATTGCAGCTGTCATGGAGCGTTGTCATGAAAGAGTTTTCAAGAGGAAAAGTACAACGAGAAGGAATGAAAATGAGACATTGAGGCTAGAGAGAAAGAGAGACTATCGAAACTTTCATCATGTAAAATATGTAGACAAGGGAAAGTTGTACATGATATGGATCACTGCAATGTATACAAATCAAATATGCTTGCTGTACGTACCCATTTGCGCTGCTGCTTGACTACGTATTCCGGCCTTACAAGTAAAAACCAGTGTTTCATCTAGATCAGGCTTTGCAAAACCATACTCTTCTTCAAAATCGTCTTCCGACATGCTGATTTGGAAAAAAAGATTAGATTTTAAAATTGAATAATGCACACACACCCAAGATATTGAGCAAAAAGGCAATTTTAATACATTCAAACCATAGATAGAGGAGAGTGCAGCAAAGTCAAGAGATCACATTTTTAGAGCCAAGACTTACGCAAAGGCATTCTTCTCCATAATGACCTGTACAGGGAGAGTGTAAACTTTGTCTGACAATTTACCAGTGTACGCTGTTCAGCACCACAAGGAAGAATGATATAGAAGGATTTAAAAGAGATGAATCATGAGTTATGACCGTGTACTGGTACAAACTACAAAGGGACACTTCAACAGGTTTAAAAATAGAACGATTTCAAAACTTCCTTACCAACTTCATCATAACCACGAACATCCAATACAAAGTATCCACTTTCTTCACGCCCAGCTTCATTCTATGTGTCGAGATAATATAAACAAAAAGTTCAGGGTTAGAATATTTATCAGACATTGGCGATAACTCAAAACCAAAGTACCAATAAAAAACATGAAGACACCTGACAACAGTAGCATCAAAAAAGAAAAATATCTTCATGAAAAACTAGAAAAACTATTGCAATCGTTGGTCACTTACCAAATCTTCTATAATTTCTTCCATTTGTTCCATGCCAATTTGTGCAATTTGTGGTGGCTCACCATCAAATCCGCCACTACTCAAATAACGACGATTACTACTAGTCCTTCCACTAAACTGTTGTTGTACCAAACTGTTGATGTTGTTCGTCTGATGAGATACAGCACGCCATCCTGTACCAAATTTAGAGTGCGTAGTCGAAAAACTTGTTACACGGCGTGACGCCAATGCTGTAATAAATGCAACCCGTGAGATTCTCATCGTCGTTGCTCGTTTAGTAATTTTCTAAAATTCATGGAAGACGTAGACTAGACTAGAGACGATAGAGTTGATGTCCGAAACTTTCAAGTCAAGCTCCTCCTGTCGTCCTCCTCCTCTTGTACCGTACCTGGACTACAAGATACACAATCAATAGATCTTTTCGTACGGAAGTAGGCCAGACGAAATGCATCGAGTTATTCATCCCATTTTTTAAAAAAAATGAATACGAACCACGTCATATTGACGTCATACGATTTAGCATGTTCTGAGAGAATTTCGTCACTTGACTTTGAGACACGTCATACTGACGTCATAAGATATAGTTTGTCCTGAGAATTTCGTCACTTTCTCGTTGTTTGCTGGTATTTTTGAAACTCAGAACTACCTCTACACGTACATGCAGTACAGTCAGCTACAGTCAGTACGTTGGTGACACCGAAAACAAAAAATCTCTGGGCAAAATATTTCCCACTGAAAATCATATTAGCAGCCACGCATTTTGCGAAGGGTGTTCCAGAGTATTGTGCACTGACGTTTAGATGACGTGGGATGATATTTGTACGTCAAGTACTTTCTAAAGTGTACTCTCCCTATCAGGTACATGCATGCACTTCAGATAGCATGTGACGTCAGGCAAGTCTGACTGTCATGAGTGACTCACGAAAACTCACGACACAGACGAGAAAATGAGAAAGTGGACGATCGAAAAGAAGACCGACACTGGCAAACAACAAACACGTCGTGTTCACAAAAAATCTATAGTATATTTTCTAGACAAACACTCAAACCGATATTTCTCTCTACAAGTCAACTGACAATTACATTACACCATGAAGATTGAATCTGCTCTCCTTTTGACTTTGGCTGCTGTTTCTAGCAATGCCTTTTCTGTAGTACCCTCAAATGGCGTTGCCACCAGAGCTTCATCATCGTCGTTGCAGATGGGAATGTTTGATTTCTTCAGTGAAGAAGCCAGACAAGCTCGTGAACTCAAAAGACAAAAAGAAATCGAAGAACAAGAACGTTTGCAAAAGATCATCAGGGAACGAAGAAATGACCCCGCTAAAATGGAAGAGTACGAGAACAAAGTTCGAGTTCGACGTGAACTTAGAATGAAGGGAGATGATGCAGCTGCCGATAAGGTCAATTTCTACGAAAATGTCGAGGAACAAACACTCCTGGATGGGACCAAGGGCTTGAACTAAAGGCATTAGTGTTGGGACAGTATGAAGGAACATCCTTTAAAGAAGCACTTGTAGGAGTGCACTGTAAGCAAGTAAACTAAATCAAATGTCTAATTATTATACCAATTACTAAAGATTGACTATAATTTTCGTGTTGTCCGAACTAGTCCATATCCGAATAAGTGGATTGACAATGTTGCTAGTGTCGAGTTCGGCTTTTTCTTTTCTATGCACGAGAGAAATTTTGACTGATAAGCAAAAAGGAAAACAAAATGGAAGAGAATGAATTTCCTACATGCTTGTTCGGAATCGAGCATCCTCCTCTCCTTTTCTACTATTCTAAGTTTTTAAGAATATTACACGAAAACAATTGTTCATCACGTAGGTGTTCACGCAAGTATCATCGTAAAATCAATGTTGTGCCAAAGTATGGTCTACTTCAAAGCACATCAATATATCCAGCAGTCGAACTTGTGTGGGCCTAGCTGGATTCACGAAAGTAACTGTTATCTGCGTTACATGTATATTGCTTTTCGGCAATATACAATATATCATGTAGTCTCAATGTAATGTTCAGAATCAGCACACATTAATGAGTGACTTGAATTAGCTGAGGGAAAGCATCAAAGGGTCCCAAAAGTTTGTGGCTTGTGCAGGTTGCAGGGAAGAAGATCCAAAAGAACGCAATATATCTCTAGATATCTTATTTAGGGTTTGAGTTAGGTAACAGAAAACCGAATAATTGCCTGGCCTTCGTACCGGCAGAGCACAAACTTCTCACGTTCTCCCCTCATTTTTTCTCCTTCACACACTAGGACCTGCCATGCTCACACTTGCTCATGAGCGACTGATGATCATCTTGTACGACCGATTCATCTAGAGTCCTCCCCTTTACTTTACATATAGTTCCTTTAGAGATTACACAATGGTAAACATGGAGACGGAACAACAAGGGCAATTAGCTCATACATCACAATTACGCGATATTGTAGATTCATTTCCTGATGGGATTGTTCATTCTTTTGGATATGGTTCAGGAGTGTTTGCTCAGCAACACAAACAACAACCAGAAAGAGACTCAGGAATTCCATCCGAAGAAAAGACGAGCAAGCAAAACAAAATGGATTTACCAATGGTAGATTTAATTTTTGTGGTGGATGATGCAAAAGATTGGCATGATGAAAATTTAAAATTAAATTCAAATCATTATGCATGGTTATGCCATACGATGGGTTCATCCTTTTGTTCTAATTTACAACGAAATTATGGGGCAAAAGTGTTCTTTCATGCCTTTATCCCTGTAGAAGGACAAGAACGATTACTAAAATATGGAGTTGTACAAAAAAATGACATTATTGAAGATTTACGAGATTGGAACTATTTATATCTAGCTGGACGATTACATAAACCTACTGTAACTGTGTTGGAAGATGAGGAGGTGATGGAATCTCAACAAGAATATAATTTACCATCAGCATTAGCGGCATCGCTGTTATTACAGGATTATAATAATGACAATACTAATAGCCCAAATTCAATTCCATTGGAAGAATTGTATATGAAAATTGCAAATTTGAGTTATGCAGGTGATATACGGATGCAAGTCGGCGGGGAAGACCCAGAAAAGGTACGAAAGTTAGTCCATTCACCTGGTCAATTAGAACGATTTCATGATTTATACAAAAATCCATTAGAAAAACTAGAAAAGAAGGGGTTAATTAATGTCAATTATTCGACATCAGCAACAACAAACAGCAGCCATGAGCAAAGGCCAGTATCAGTTGAATGGGATTCATCTTGTCAAACGGCGCGTCAAGCACTATGGGAGCAATGTTTAACAAAACGATTACAGCATCAGCAGGAGCAGACGAATTCTTCATTTGGATATTCAAACATGGAATTAGCCAAATCATTAGCAGACATTGTTGCACCAGCTGCAAGAAGTCAAAGTTTAAAAGGCATCTTTACAGCAGGTGTAATGAAAAGTATACGCTATGCTGGTGCCAAGTTTGCCAAAGGTGCATTTCGAAAAATTGTAAAATAAACCCTAAGCATGTCAACTAAGAAAAACGAGGTTTCGTCCCTACAATAGTTACGTCTCAATAGAGTCAATTTATTTTTTATCACTACCTAGAAGAAGCGAGTGTTTATCTTTATCGTTACTCTTTCCTCTTTTGAGGTATCTTGTTGAAAGGAAGCAAGCATGGAACAAAAATTGTGTGAAATCTTTCAACCCTTGCAACAATCACATTATAGATATAAATTTGTAATTGTCCTGCAAGAGCGTCATTCGTTCCACATTTGACTCGATTCGCAGTTTGGTCAAAATCAAAATTTGTCACTCTTTCTATCCGTTTCTACAATCCTTCCCAAATCGAAAAAAAATGTCCAAATGTCAAAACACGTTCTTCTCCAGACTGAAAGATCCACTGTTTATCTTTCTTTACAATTCTTCCTTGGCATCTTCAAATTGTTTCAAAATAGCAATTCGTTGCATCAACCAAGCCTTTAGGTCACTTTTCATGGCATCACCCTTCATACCATCAAGTCGTTTCAACTGTTTGGCACGATCTTCCGCAGACTTGGCAGTCATTTTGGTAATGTACCCTTGTTGCTTCTCCGTACATCCAGTGGTAGGATCTGTAATGAAACATTTGACTTCCAATTCTTCTGCTACAAATCCTTTGAGAGAATCAAAATCACGTCCTCCCTGATAATCCTTTCCTTCACTCATGTCACCATCTACAAAGTATTTGATAGTAGGATATCCACGAATTCCAAATTGTTCACACAACTTATCACCCTCGGCCGTACAATCAACATCTGCAATTAGAACGGATGATGAACCTGCGAATTCATCAGCCAATTGATCCCATGCCGGCTTCATGGATTTACAGTGACCTCACCAAGGTGCAAGGAACTATGCAGTTTGAATATTTTTGTTTCCAAAAGGATAACAGTTTGAGAGTGAGTTAATGCATTGGAGTATGCAACGATGTGTGTCGTTTCCCAAAAATACGGCATTCAAACTTGTTTGCCAAAGCGAAGCTCGATCTGAAATTTCAACATTCAGTTCTGTTTCAAATACTATCAACTTTCAAAACTTACCTTGACAAAACTGTTTTTGCCAGTCATTTCACTTTGGTAGTTTTCAAGGCTAAGACTTGCTGGTTCTGCTACAGTTGATGATGCCATCAACAGCATTGCAGCAGCAGCTGCAGTAAAGGATTTCATCATTCTCGATCGTAAGATCCTATAAACTGTTTGCAAACACACACAAACAAAATTATGATCAGAGACGGCGAGAAGAGAGAGAGAAAGAGAAGAGAAGCGTTTCGAGAGATTTCCCCAACCTTCACCGCTACATGATAATCGCGAGCTCAAATTACCGCATTGCTTGATCGCCGCCCATAACCATAAATAATAACATTTATTGTCATGCACACACCTCTCGCGCGGATTATATATGTACGTACGATAACGGACTAAATACATAGGAAATGCCCTCTCTACTGATCTACTCGAGAACTCTTGAGAGTAGAGGGACACTACATCTGTCTAGTAGAGCTAGCTCTCTATGAATCGGAACTGGTCTATTTTTTGGTACGGTAGAACTAGAGACTATTGATACGAGTCCACTCTGTTTCAACCCAATGTTGATGTTTTATTATTCATTAGTCATATTTTAAGAAATCATATTTTGCAAGAGGTCACATCGGCAAGGAAGATGCCATTGGTCATGGCTATGATTTCTCATCGTTTATATATATTTTAACATTTTCAAGCTATTTTTGAAAGAATTTTTGACAGGACCATCAAACAATAATATTGTCAAGAAACAATACATTACACTATACTACAAAAAGACAAAGATTAGGTCTCACATAAAAATTCGATTAGATATGGTTGTCGCATTCATCGACACTATCGTTTTATTAATTGCCTACTAGGTAGGAATAATGCAAAATTCACAAAGGGATTCAATGGGAAGACATTATCAGATATGCTTTGGTAATGGACCTGGTATGAGATCCTTCATAGCTTTGGAGGGAGAGTACGATCTTTCTAGAGTCACCTATTGTACCACTTGTCGGCTCATATATATTATTATTTGTTCTCCAACGTTTCGTTACAAGTCTGTTATTTAAATACGTGCATGTTGTACATACCCTGTGGATGCTTTTTTTTAAATTTTACATATTTACAACAGTGGAGGACCTGATGATGAACTTTTTGACTTTTCATAATTTTGTGCTTCATCTTTGCATGCTACTGTATAACCATAAATGAAATCTGCTGCTGTTCCTGCGAGACCACCAATTACCATTGGCATGGCACCGGCACGTCGTTTAATACCATAAGCCGCACCAAGTCCAACACCACCACCACAAAAATAGAATTGTTTTAATAAACTGGAAAAAATAAAATAAAAAAGGACAATTATGCGTAACGTGAGAATTTTTGTTAGTCTTTCCTTTCATGAAACATTGAAGTTGCTAGAGAGGGAAGTGTAACAGTTGACGGAAGGGTGTATTTTTGAATGAAGTGGTACAAAGGTGGACGTAATCCATAAAAAAATACAGCCTCGTTTTTTCCGTCTTACCATTCTGTCAAAGCCTCATGAGAGGCTTTTTTATTCGCAGTGACTTGATCTTCTTGTGACGATGTGGTCATGGTGGTATTCAATGATGTAGGATCGGTATTGTCAGTGATGGAAGAAGAATCTTGGTTCTGCTGGTTTTGTTCTTGGTTTCGATTTTTATTGCCAACACCAGCACCAGCACCAGCACCAGCAGCTCGTTTCGTTAATTGTCGATATAAGGGAATGGTTGTGATTCTTTATTACGACTGCTCCAACAAAGTAACAGTTAAGCACTAGAGATTGGTGAGGTTATCTGTATCATGCAGAGAACGGTGCCATTGCAAGGGACCGTTTTAGACCGCACAGCATCGAGTCAGCATCTGACGATCACTTTGTATTTTTTCCGGTAGTCAAACCTCATTGTAGACTGCAGTACAAAGTCAGTTGGGTCGACAGATTTCAAGATTGGTCCTCCAATAACGGTACCGGATACTGCGGTTTGTTCGGCAATCTCAAAATCGATCTCCAGAAAATCAGACAAAACTCCCAACCTGCGTCGATGACGTTTTGATCTTACGAGCTCTGTACTTGATAATGTTTATTTTCGTTGACAGTGCCAGACAAGTTTGTATGTAAATACACAATAAGCATGTAAATTATGTACTACTTCATTACTGTACCATGGCTAGTAGATAATTTTATCTTTCAAAAAGCTCGCCATTTTTCTCAAAGAAATATCCCTCCTTTTTCAAGTGAATCGAGAAACAAGCCATCGCGCACTACAAGGCGGCATCCACATCTTGTGTATCTCTTGAGTTCTGATAAACGGTAAAAGTTATGCACACAACAAATCAATCGACAACAGTCTTCGTCAAGTCAGTTTTAAATAGTTATTGATACAATACATCATATTTATTACATCAGATGCTTGGGAATAGTACTTCAACTATAGTCAGAAGAATTGTTTCTCTTGTTCAAGCAATTCTTATTTCAATACCATGTTGGTTACTTATCGTGAGAAGGATAATTTTTGGAAACCATGAATATTGTTATGACGAGAAGGAACTTGGAGGAATCACTACACTATTCAATAATTGGAATAAAAGAGAATTCGGAGGTACGTTTACATTATATACCTGGAGTATGTAGAGTTGAAACTGATTACTGCTACTACTTGAGATATTGAAATTAAGAATGATACTGTTCTCACGCTGATGTTTTGCGGTGTCGTGTGGGGGTGTTCTGGACGTTGTCTTTATATGAATGGGACCTTTCTAATGTTTGAACCGAATGACTGCAGTCTTTCTTTTAGTGACATTCATAGTACAAGAATATTTTTGGAACAAAAGTACATTGCAGCTTCGACGTCCTTTACATGATTATGGTAACTGGGCAATTATTGATTTAGTAGATATTGTGAATGTTGTCAACAATCATAATAGTAATAATGACACTACTAATGGGAACAGAAATTACCTATATCGGCATTTTACAGAAACATTTGCCAAGAATGGGATTCATGTTATTTTAATTTTGAAGGACACCCCCAACGCGGATGAAAAATTATGGATAGAAAAGGTCATGTCACAAACGAATATTGAAATCAAAACTCTGACAAGAAATGAATTGAATAACAATAATGATCACCAGGATAATAAAGATACGAAAGAAGAAACAGAAACAATAACCAGTAGCATTGGTGTCGACTTACTCTTGGGGCAGTTCATGACAGTTGGGTTTCTAATTACAACGGCATCAAGAAACAGCAATGGTACTGGAAGAGAACGTTTCAATCATTCATGCATGATTGATTCTGTACAAAGATTATTTGAGTTTCGAACCACAGGTGCATTTATTTTGTTTGAATCATCATTATCAAGTAAGGGAAAGGACAATAATGGTGGTGGTGTTTCTTGTCCCAGACCATTACTGCAACAGGAAAGAATGAAAAAGTATGGCATTGATGTCTTGATGATACCAAAGGATAAAAACATGGAGAACTTGAACGACACAAACCTTGTGAACCTGTCTTTAGAACAACTGGGACAAACAAGGGTTTTATCATTTCGACATTTCTTATTACCACGAATATTACAATTTTATCAATAGCTACTGAGAGAAAGGCACAAAGTATTCAATGCTTTTCAATCAAAGCATAATTGTATCTTGGATTTGCAGCTGAAAGATGAACAGCAAGACAGCATACTATGAATGAAAATAGGGTTCTTGAAATCAAAAATGTCTATTTAATTAGCAATTTGATCCATTTCACGTTCCAGTGCAAATGGTTCTTCCCTATCCCTCTGAGAGGGATAAGGGATATTAGATAAAAATCCTGATAACCGTTAGATCTGCGGCTTACTCATACAATACAGATTATTTCGTACAATGTCTTCCATTGACCCCCCTTTGATTCAACAAGGCGTTTAATGGAAGAATACTGCTAATGAGGAT
The DNA here is from genome assembly GCA_014885115.2 of Asterionellopsis glacialis. Lineage (NCBI taxonomy): Eukaryota > Bacillariophyta > Plagiogrammaphyceae > Rhaphoneidales > Asterionellopsidaceae > Asterionellopsis > Asterionellopsis glacialis. The sequence continues at coordinate 17,130 of WKLE02000993.1, read as the reverse complement.
CGCTCACCACATTGTAATCTGGTTGCTGGTCATATCTGTCCTTGGCCTCTTCTTTGTCCTCGTCAGAAGATGCTTTCTTTCGCAGAAGTAATATGATCAGGTCATGCCACCATGTCCTACTTACAAAATTCCTCTAACCTACTTTCATTCAAGTTCTTCTTGTGTCCTAAAATGGATGATCCACCAAAACCAATGTTACTAAATATGCATCCGCCAAGTATAAGTGTAGCACCTATAGCAGCATTGACACCAAAAGTTTCATGCATTACAACAGATGCTGTTATTAATCCCCAAATCGGTTCTGTAGAGAAGATAAGTGTTGTTTCAGCGGCAGATAATGTCTTCATGGCTACTGTCTCCATATACACTGTCATTGCTGTCGTTATGACACCCGTCCAAAACAATGCACCAAAAATGGCAGGATCTGTCAACCAACTTATAATTTGTGATTGATCTGGTAGGGGATCAGGCGATATTACCAAGGCATAAAACGCCGATGCTAAGAATATTGCCAACAATTGAGCTGCCGTTGTGCGATTGGCGCAATTTGGATATTTACGCATAGCATCTTCCATACGCCAAAAACCAATGCCAAAGGCAAAGGGTTGTAACAAACTAGCAATGTCACCTGAACTTAATGAATTCCATGATGAAAATGAACTTGTTGTCGTCGTCACCACACTGTCGCTAGCGCTGCATAAGCCTCCAAGTTCTAAGAATCCTACACCCACAACTGCCAGAACAGCTCCAATGATTTGCTTCCGTTGAAGAGATTTCCCTGCCAGAAACTCAACAATAGGGACAATCACTACAGCTAAACTGCATAAAAAGGCACTTTTACTAGCATCTGTACATTCAAGTCCCACAGCTTGTGCAACATAACCAACAGAATTGTACATACCAACTTCAAAGCCTGCTAGAGTCGCCGCCATGGATGTTGATGATATGCCGAAATACTTGCGTATACGATGATTGTTCACACTACTATGCCGAAGGAACGGCAATTGAAACCCGGCGGTGGATGATGTTTCCACCTCATGAGGTGCTGGTGATATTTGATTTGCTTCTTCTATGCTCATATCATCTCCATCTGGAGCCAAAAGCCAAGGTAGGGTTGCCAAGGTAGCCATACCAAATCGTATCGTGGAAGAAACCCCCACAGATGGAATCGTTTCTCCTAATAATTTTACAAAAGCAAAGTTCGTACCGTACAATGCTGCTGAGGCGATCAGCAATAATCGTGCATCCCAAACATCACCAAATAAAGTAAAAGAATTTTGATTTTTGGTTTGAGGAGAAGTCACAGTCACAGGTGGTACAACTGGTGCCGATGACAATGTCCATTCACTCGACACCTTTGGAATTTTATCTTCATCGAAAGGCACGAGATTCGATGAAGATTCTTGTAGGATTTCTTCCAACATTGATCTTTGATGATCTAAATCTCTTTCTATTTCCTGAAGAATCATTGATTGTGACGGTGATTCAACGGTATTGTTCCATCTCTGGTATGTTGTCACAGACGTAGACACAGAAAGACAACTGCCCAAACTCCTTGTTCCTAGAATTTGATAATGATTCTGTCTATTCCGTTGTCTTATTCTTGTGAAACGACATGGAGTTGGACTTTCGAAGGATGTAACGAAATAGGGGAGTTGTAGAAGTAGTAGTGTAGTTATGCTAATCAACAAGAGACATCGCCATCTTGAAGAACACTGCTTAGAGAACCAAAAATTAGATTCATCCACAGACAAATTCATTTTCTTTAACGATTTTAACAATTCTACCCTATCTATACCAACTCTGAATCTTGCTATTATAAAAATCCACAAAAATTTCTCTCTCTTACCAATTTTTCTTTGTGTAAGTCTCTTTGGGAGTTGATCCAAGGACTGAAACTAGTCACCCGCTTTAAATGCTAGATTTTCCGTATCTTTTTTGAATGCAAGGCATGATGTTCGATGTCTCTCTAGATGTACTCGTACCAGGTACCTATGCTGGAGACTCTAGACTAGACCTAACTTCTTTTGATTTGATGGCCATCTGATGGGTGAAAGAAGGCTTTCAGACCTCCGGGATCTGCGAAAGTTCAACGTAATGTACGAGATTAGCACTGTGCAATGTACCACAAGTATCATCTTAGGAGTTTCCTGGTACGCTAGACTTCAGACAACGTACGGTTATGTATGGCTTATCAGTCTGTCTTTCTGCGAAAAAACTAGCTAACGGGAACAGCTGCATCATTCGAGAGAGTCCGTCCGCCTACCATCTAACCTCAGTTTCTTTCACTCCCACTAGAACCTTTTGTAACTAAGCTCTTGGGAAGTGATACCGAGAAGACGAAGACGGCATGTGCGGGCATTGGGGTCTTTTTACAGTATTATAAAAAATATTATACCTTTTCCTTTGTGTATGTCAGAGGAGTGTCATCAGAGGACAGACAGTCAGTTGGTAACCGGTTGACTTTAGATACCGTAGGTAGCGGCAGTCTGGAAAAATCAAGGATGAGTCGTGAGAAAAATCCATTAGACAACTGTAGCTTGTAATACAAGACCCATGCAGGTACCAGGTACACTGGACATAGTAGGTCCTACCTGTAGGACGTCGTCACAAAAAAGACAAACCGAAAACCAGTTGAACGGAAGTCAGAAATTCAGAAGTCAGAAAGAAAAATGCGAACTTTCTGACATTTTTTATGCGAGCGGGGATAAGAAGCTAAAAAGCACTGGCTCATGTCTTACCCCGGGGCGAATGAAATTTAATTAGATTACATACAGTAGGAAGATACTGTGTTCTTAAAAGATAAAGGAGAGACGCTAATTCGCGAACTCTTGAGAACGGTGCTGAAACGCGATTTCTAAAAAGCGCTGGCTAACGTTACCCAGGGGGCGGACGGAATTTAATTATATTACAGTAGACAAATATTGTGCTCTTCAAATACAAAGGAGAGACTCATTCGCGAATTCTTGAAAAAGCAGATCTTGAAACGCGATTTCTACCAGGATGAAATATTTCACTAACAAAAATAATGAGTGATAGCAAACTGTTTGAAATATATTCGATACTTTCCACTAGTTTGAAACTCGGCGTATTCGTATTAGTTATATTCTATATTGATGTACTGTGTTAGATAAGGTCAAAAAGAATTCAATTCCGCATGCGCAGGAAGTGCATTAATGTATTTGTGTCATTTTTAATATCTGATATCAATTCTTAAAAAGATTCAAACTTAAGCGCGTCGAGGAAGAAATGGTATGCTTGGAATCGTCTATATTGTCTTTCTTGGGCGGATCATCAAAGATTTTTTTTGAAGCGCCCTTCTTGTGGTTTTCCCACTTTCCTGAGAGAGGACGATCATCAGAAGAAACTGCAACAGAAGTGATCCCTCCTGAATGTCCATCAAATGTCCGTATTGCTTCAGAACTTTTTAAATTCCAAAGCTTGGCAGTATGATCGTTTGATCCAGTAACTAGGTAACGGCCATCAGGTGAAAGGCCTACAGATGTAACCCAATCATTGTGACCAACGAAGGTTTGTATGAGTTCTCCTGTCTCTAAATACCAAACCTTGGCAGTGTTATCCCACGAACCTGTAGCAAGATATTGCCCATTTAATGACAGGGATATACAACATATGGTGTCTGTATGGCCTACGAATGTGCGTACTTTCTTTCCTGTTTCAACCCCCCAAAGTTCTATGATTTCATCATCATATGAACACCTGGTGACAAGGTATTCACCATATGCGGAGAGAGCAATGGAATTAAACGGATACTGTTCGCCAACATGGATTGTCTGAATTTCTTTTCCTGTTTTGATATTCCAAACCTTGACAGCCCCTTCAAAAAGAGAAGCAACGTGCTGGTTATCGAAAGAAAGGGCAACAGCTTCGAGGCTACTTGAGGAATCGTCATTGTCATTACTGGAATGTTTTTGCCTCGCGCCCCCCACGACAGATGAATACCATGTTTTTCGTTTGTCTTGTTTTTGCTGCCATGGCAAAGTTCGTATTACGTTTCCAGTTTCGATATCCCATAACTTGACATTCATCATCGCATCGCGATCTTGATCGATTGCATCATCACTTTTATAAGAACAGGAAGGCAATGCGAGATACCGTCCTGCGGAAGACATCGTCATGAAGGGAACCCATTGTTGTCTGGAACTCTCTCGAAAGAGACATCTCGGTTTTCCAGATTCCATATCCCACAGTTTCGCAGTATTATCATAATACCCTGTGAGAAGATATCGGCCGTTGGATAACAAATCCACAGACCCAACACAAGCCGAGTGGCTACTGATAGTTCGCAATTCTTTGCCCGTGTTCAAATCCCAAAATTTGGCACATCCATCTGTAGATCCTGTTGCTAAGTACCGACCACTAGCAAAAGGACCTATAAGAGAATCATCATGACAAACCATCCAATTACTATTGATACTTGATAGGCTACCCGATAAACAAGAACGGCTACTATTTCCTAAGCTTACTAATGACGGGACATTCATTTCATCGTCATTGAGTAATGAATCAGGTATACTCGAACTATTCATCGTATTTATTGTATTTACTCTGCAGGTCATTATAGGCTTCAATCTTTTTTTTTACGTTTGATTCGTATTCCTCTTTTTTGGGGGAAACTTTTTGGAGGAACAAAATGGATGCTGGAGAAACAAACCTCTTTGAACGGGTTTTGTGCAATTAGGTTCTCTAGAGGACCTACGTGTTTGGGCCTACCACTAGAGGAATTACCATTGTTTATGCGCAAATTGAACCGGTATTGTATCTGTGCGACATAGATAGTTGTATCATTATGCCTCGTCTATCGTTTGCGAAGCAGATTATTTACATTATAGATGATACTGAGTGTACCACATACACACATTATCCTAGATAATAATGTGCCTGATACAAGGTACTGTAATGTAGTGTACCATGTACCTGGTACCTTTACTGTAACTGCTATCATTTTCTGAAAATAAAAAAATTAGCATTCTTCAACGTTCTCTATTCAATAATAGTAAGTTTTTTGGTCCTAATTGATTCGTCATGCCCCACCGATACATGATGACGGCAGGGTTTATTGTAAGACTAGGTTTTCTGCTTACCTGGTACAGAGCACCTGGTACCATCTTATATTGCGATAATACAAATCCTACTTTTCTGACTCTGACTTTTGTACCAGGACACCCAGCAGGTACACAAACGGATATGTTGCGGACTCTATGCGACAAAAGGGGCTTATTTAAAAAAACATTTAATGGTCCCGTTCTCGCAACCTTTTATCTGTGGAAAAAAATAGTGATACTCTTTCTGACCTCTGACTTCAAAATTGGTACAATCGAATCTATAGAAAACGCGATCTGCTTGTTTCAAGATTCCCACTATCTTCTGTTCTGTTCTGAAATGTGCACCAATGATGGTATCTTTGTTCTGAAATGCACCAACGAGTATCGATTATTTCATTCAACTTTCTTTTACCCCCCAATGTACCGATCACATTTCATGATACTGATTATTGTAACTCCATGATGCAATGTTGTCCCCTGTGGCATGCACATCAAATATTCATGAAAGAAAAGATAGAAATTCTAAAGAAGATTTTATGCAATAAATTACCATCTTGAAGATGACGATCAAATTTCGTCAGAAACCAACCCCCCACAGCAAGATTCAGAGAAATATCCCATTGAATTTCAACATTGCCATCGCCTTGTTACTTTAAATGAGGTGAATGATCTTCAAGGGAGAGATGGTTGTTCCTGTACTATAGTCACCGTTTGTTTGGTATTCATGGTCAAGATGCGAAGTCACTCTTTGATGGTGTACAATATTAATTTCCCAACAAAGGATTCCGTTCCTTTAGATTTGTTTGGGCAACTGTAGACTTCAACTAGTCTTCAACGGTGAACACTACTGTAAGTTAATTTTAACTTTATGATTGCATTTGTGCCAAAAATTAGATCACATGGATGGAAACAAACTCCTTCCCTTTTACACGCAAGATATCCAACCCGCAGCACCATCAACACCACCAACAAACGTCGTTAAGCAAAAACGTAAAGTTCCAATTTTTCTTTATCATTTTTCTATGGAAAGACGACAGATCATCTAGCATAGTGGCACCACAAGTTGTTCTGATATTGAGAAGACGGCCCATTATAAAAGTCCCAATGTCCCACCCGGAGAAGAAAATGCTTCCAGATATGCAAAAGTCCTTGAAAAGGTTATAGAGCAATCTATGATAGAGCTGTCCATGATTTGTTAGTCCAACCACTATCATCACCAACAACATCACCACCACCACCAACATCACTACCACCAAGATCTTCCTAGTGAAGCCTATTCTGAGCTTCTTAACAAGGCTCAGTTCCATCACCAGAACCAAAAGAGTTTCACTGTAAACTAATATACAAAACTTGGAACGAGGGAATAGCTGGCTCGAGTTAGCGTATAGGTCAACAATGAGGTTTCATTTATCGACCAACATGCCAGCTATTCAATACAAACCAAAGGAGAAAATGATATACCATTGCACATGTGTTTCCTTTCAAAACTTTGGAACAATTGATGGAAGTTATTTCAATGATAGCTGTAGTATTATAGACTATAATAGTAATTCATACATTGTTCATGTATTCTATCCGCGTGATGTTGTTGACTTTGTTTTGCTAACATTGGAAACACAGTAGGACACATACAGTTTTGTACAAACAAGTTTTCGAAGGATGATAAACATGACTGATGATGCAGTATTCGTTTTGGTGGTTGTTGTAGTTGATGATGATAATCCATTACCACCATTCCCCAAAAATAGTGTTTTCGTAAGGGTTGAAAAGACATCCCAAATCATGTATAAGCCAGCCATAAGTTCTAGAATGGAAGAATATTGCATTGTCCGTTGGGATACTAAATGTTGTTTGGCATATAAAGTTTTATTCTTCCATACCTTGGGAGATGCTCCCACCCATAATCCTAATCCTGTTTCTACTAATGCCCGACTCATTGCTACCAATGGTAGTATACCACTCGGACTAGATGATTCGTCAGTGTCATCATGGGATACCTTGGAATTCTGTATCACCAATGACAAAACATCGGATAGTCCCAACAAGAAGGACGCAAATTCTTGTAATAGAATGGGTCCTACCAACAAGAGTGGAATAGATAGGATTGGAAGTACGTGTAGTATCTTTGGAAACTCACTTGTTGTTGTTGTTGTTGTTGTTGTGGGTAACAATCCCCAAAGAATAACCAAGGAATAAAATAATCGTTTGGATAGATTGGAAGATTGTATCAGAGGTGTCATATACAATTGTCGTGTTTGCCGTAATCCTATACGTCGTATACCCTTGGATGTTGTCATGGCACTGCCTACAAATAGTCCCAACATGTACTTGAGAGACGCAAATGCCAATGTACGTTTTAACAATACCATGACTTGTTGTTGTTGTCTTGGAGTGGATGCTGCTGTTCCCGCCAAAAAACATGTCATGGTACCTGCTGCAATTGTCAATAGACTGAATATACTTTGTAATCCATACAAACCGGAATGTGATTTCCAAAAATAATCTTTGAGTAGCATTGATAACGAAGATTTAGCTTTTGTGGTTGTAGAAATAGTTTGAGACATGAAATCAGTAGCACCCATACCACATCCAATGGACATGATGGAAATTTCAATTTGTGCAATTATTGGATCTTGTGGTTGTTGTTGATGTTTGGAGCTGGAAGTAGTTGGTGTGGTGGTATCATTATCGTTAGTTTCAGATTTTGATACACTTTCATGAGGTTTTCTACCTTTTGTAGCAGTAGCAGCACTAGGTGTCTTTGCTGGTTTATTATGAGTATTAGATTTAGAAGACGATGATTTCGATTTTTTTTTATGACGCTTCTTTCGAGGATTATTATCATGATTTGTATCAGACATATCTTTTTTGTCCCCACTACCACCCCCTCGAAGATTCAAAACAAGGTCGCGACTTGTGAATCTACAACTCCCCTTTCTTCTTCCGATTGGCATTATGTTGGATGAAAATAAGTGCGGGTGTTTTTTTATACCACAAGTACAATGAGTCCATGCCTGATGGAGCATTGGAGGTGCGAATGGATGACCAATGTTCCTTGACATTCGACTACTATTGTCTGCATCCACAATCTTGCACATGATAATCATGAGGATTACTGTATGGAAACAACCAACCATGGAATACTTACCTTGTCGAACAAGAGCAGAATTGCTGTTGGGGTCGTGACATTTTCGTGGTACACGAGTATTATTGTTATTATTATTATTATTATTTCTATGATTGGATTCTTCTTCTTGTCGAATCATCATCATATTGTTGCCTTGCGTAGTAGAAGTACTTTTACTAGTGGTGTTACTCTATTTCTATGAGACTGCAAGTTGCTGACACATCGATTGCAATACTGCTGATAGAGAGTAGATGCGAGGAATGATCTAACCTTTCCAAGGAAGATCCTCTGTAATGATGTGATGCAACGCTGCAGCGGTCGGTCGGTCGGAACGAAGATTGAGATTGAGAATTCTACCGTACAGAATAACACACAGAATTTGACAGGTATTTTTTGACACCACGCACTTCCACGTTTTGATGGGAGATAGCTAGCTCTCCCTAGCGTCCGTAGAGGTCTTCAATGATCAATTATGCCTTCAGGACTATAACTACCAGGAAAGTCAGGCATAACCCAATAGAAGGTTTACGACATACAGACGGTCCTTCCGAATGGTAGATCCGTCCGTCCGTCCATAGTACGTATTCATGAAAATGCGCACAAACAGTCAGAACTCTGGAGAAAACAAAACCCGGAAATTCTTCCGAAGTTTCTGCTTCTGGTAGAATTGTACTTTGTAGGACCCTACATGGTACACGACTGCGTTAATTTTCATGGAACAATACGAAGACAAAAACGACCGTAGACCGTAGAGTAACGAACAGCCAATGATTTTTCTGGACCTGGTACGTACAAAGCTACTTATGTCTCGTACTGTCCTTTCGACCGGAACCGTTCATGTGTTCGCATCCAATCGCAGAAAAAAGATCCGGCGGTTTGTTTTGCAGTGTTACTACGGTACGGTTGCGACGCAATCTTCTCCTCTAACCGACCGACTGCAGGACAGCTCCTCTACAAGGCACGGAGAATCTCCTCTGTCGTTTATTCACCATTGCTACTTGCTACACTTCGACTTTACATACAAGTCATTTCATACACAGTTCAATCTTTGTGTTGTTGTCTCGGTTATCTATCCTGCAACACCCAATTTCATTGAATAGAAACCAATCAACCATGTTGTCTTCTCGACTCTTTCGTGCAGCCAAGGCTGTTGCTCCTCGTATGACGGGACAACAAGCCATTGGAACTCGTTTCATGTCATCTGATACTACCTTTGATCTTTCGGGAAGTTTCGAGGTAAGAAGCATTCTATAGCTGCTGTGCAGCATCTTCCATTGCGACAGCCATGCCCCCCTTTTTTTCTTGGTACAATTGAAAATCTTGTAGCAAACTGACCCATGCCCCCCTTCCTTTTTATGTTTCTCCAATGATAATAATAATAATCTCTTTTGTTGTCTGCGGTACTATAATTATCTCTAATAACTCTCTCTACACACAAAAAAGACATATCTATTAGATACCAAACCAGAAGAAACTGTCACAACCACCAAGGAAGAATTGATGGAAATGTTTGAATTAATGTACACCATGCGTCGTATGGAGATTACGTGTGATAATGAATACAAGGCACGAAATATTCGTGGATTTTGCCACTTGTATGATGGACAAGAAGCTGTCGCAACTGGTATTCAGTTTGCATTGGAACAGGCAGATTCATGGATTACCTCGTATCGGTGCCATTGTGTCGCCTTGGCCCGTGGTGGATCCGTCGCCAGTGTCGTGGGTGAATTATTCGGTAATTCGATTGGATTGAGTCAAGCCAAGGGTGGGTCTATGCATTTTTACAATAAGGAACACAACTTTTATGGTGGACATGGTATCGTAGGTGCACAAGTTCCTGTAGGTAACGGGTTGGCCTTTGCCAACAAGTACAATGCCAAGCCTGGTGAGAATATGAATGTGGCAATTGCCTGTTATGGAGATGGTGCCGCCAATCAAGGACAAATTTGGGAATCTGCCAATATGGCCAGTTTGTGGAAATTGCCCATGATTTTTTGCATTGAAAACAATCATTACGGTATGGGTACCTCCATTGATCGTCATTCCAGTCACAATGATTATTACAAAATGGGAAATCACATTCCCGGTATCCGTATTGATGGTATGAATGTCTTGGCCGTCAAGGAGGGAATGAGATTCGTCAAGGACTACTGTGGTTCTGGCAATGGTCCCATGTATGTCGAAATGATGACCTACCGATACCATGGTCACAGTATGTCCGATCCTGGTACAACCTACCGTACCCGAGAGGAAATTGCCTTTGCCCGGTCCACACGTGATCCATTAGAATTTATTAAAAATACCATGGTGGATGCTGGATTTGCCGAACCTGAAGAATTAAAGGCCATGGAAAAGAAAATTCGTAAACAAGTTCAACAAGAGGTACAAATTGCCAAGGACTCACCTAAGCCTGATGCTGAAACCTTGTTGAAACATGTGTATGCAGCTGATTTGACACCTTATAATCAAGAATATCCTGATCACATTCGTATGCCTGATTATGAAAAGTCATTCTGGAAGAATTAAGAAGGTTTTTTCTTCTTGTTCTCATGGAAGAACAGTTTATTGGACAGCGAGGAAAAAAAAAAAAACAGGGTTGGAGGAATATACTATCAAAAGTTAGAAGGAAAGAGGAAATTAATGTGGGGATGATGAAAGAAGGAACAAAGAGTGAAAGTAAGAAGAAGGGGTAGGTAGGTTGACATCAAAGGTAGAGTCCAAGGGGGAGTAACGTAACTCAAGATATATAGGAATAAATGTCAAAACAGTGATTCTTGTTTGAAAGCAAAGGAGAGACACAGACTCTAGGACTAGAATAGTACAATTTTTAAAGTTTTAAATAATTATATTTGTGCCTCACTGATAGGTATCATGGTAGTACCTAATGTATTATTTTACTTCTTGATGGCTGTAAGTTCTTCTTCTTCTTCTCTCCCCGTACGAATGCTACCATGTGTACGGCTTCCTTCACCATCATCATCATTATTATCTTCTTTGTCTTCCAAAAATGTAAATTTACCCCATGGTCTAGGTTTACCAAAAGGACCTACACATTCATCAATGGGGAGTGTATAAACATCTGTGGGTGCACCACCACACGACGAATCTTGTGTGGCATAAAATGATCTTCGAAATTGCTGTTTTTGTTGTTGTTGTTGTTTTTGGGGCATGTTATTACTGTCCATCAAGACAACAACAACAGCAACATCATCATCACGTATATCCCATTGACTCCAACTTGTATCATTTGGAAATAATGTTTGACCATTGTAACAGGTTTGAATTGGTGTTTCATATAATCGACATTTGTTGGAACAATCATTATCGATACACATGGATGTTTGAAGACTTTTCGTCGTATTATTGTATTTTTCCTTATTGTCAAAGAATTCTGATTGGGATGCCATTACTACTGACATTTTTACTTGCATGGAACGTAAAAAAAATAAGAATTGAACCATAATCAAGAGTGATGATTTTCTACAAAATTGAAGCATCATTTTCCTTTGTACATTGATATACTATCCACACTAAAAGGAGGGTGTAGTAGGACTAGGACTGTAGTTAGTAACAGTAGTGCCAAACACAAAAAAAAATTGGGCCGCTGTCGTCCTCTCACAGAAGAGAAGAGTAAGATCATTGCCGAACCAACAGATACTCACTCCATCAGAGTACAGTCGGTTCTTTTTTTATTTCGATAAATCTCACTATCTTTCGAATTTTTGAGATTGTTCACTTCTATCCCTAGTCAATCAAAATTTACGTCCGACAGACAGTCGACATAACCGCACCTCTTGCGTGGCGTACCAGGTATTCTTTTCGATTTTTTGGCAATACAGACAGTCAGTACCAGCTCGAAACGAAATGCAGGGCGAAATTGATATATGGTTTTGCGCGCGTTCGAAGAATGGACCCTATCTCAAGCTATTGGCCTCTACTGCGTCTGTAAGGTATGACTGGACGCGAACTTAGATGAGTACCTCTGGGGTATGATGATGACAAAATCGCCGTTGTAAAAGGTCTTTGATCTTCGATATAGTGTTGTAACACATAAGATTTTTTTTGAGAGCATAGAATTTTTTCATAGATTTTGCAGGCCAACTCACTATCAATTGACAGTTCTAGAAAAAAAATGTTTTATTCACGAGTACTTTTAGCAGCTCAAAAGGTTTCACCTGAATTGGAACGAGAATTGAGAAGGCATGTGGCACGAAACACTGCAAAGAAGCAAACATCAAAAGCATCCGCGAACAGCTCAACAAGAACAACAACATCAAAATCTAATGCAGGACCTATATTGGCAGGGTGTTTAGCATTGACTGGATGTGCATTGTGTATGCCGTATATATCCATGTGGTGGATTGGTGGGTTAGTACGCAAGGAAGGTGAATTAACTGCAGCTCAAGTACGACGAGGTCCATTTAATAATTCTGGATCACGCGATGCCGGACGAGACCCTAATTGGGACTTTGACACAGGAACATATAAAAAAGATAAAAAGTATCAAGAAATGTTTGATCGTGATGATCCCGATAAGGTTGATCACGGGGAAGAATTCTTTAAAAGAAGTTAAACTTTATGTAAGCTAAAAAATTATTATCAATACAAATTCATTTTTTTTCCAACCAAACCTATTGTCTGTTTACGCTAGGAATCATGATTTCAAGTTAAGTATCAAACAAAAGGGTGAAAACCTACACCAATTGAATTAAAAAAAGCAGCAGAATTTTTTTGAATGTATTATTTTTCGTCTTAATAAGTTTGGACTTGCGATGCTTGTCATCAACATCTTCTTTTGGTGTCTTGGTCCAATAGAATCTGTTGATAGCTGAGTAAAAATTGTCAGTAAAGCAGTATTCTCTAGGATTCGGTTCTTGGCATCTGTCGTCAAAAAAAGTTTGACCTGATACCTGTCATCCGTCTCCTCTTGGTGTCCCTTTTTCCAGCATCCCTTCCTGGAGCATAGATATCCAAGCCAGTTTTACTCGCGAGGTGATTGGTTGATCCAATCGACAGTGCTCTAGCGGTCAACACTAGACTCCCATCATCTGTGGAACTACTTGTACAGTTCTGCACATACGGCCCTTGATTGGGAATACCATCGGCTTCATGACCCTGATATTCCTCAAAAAGTATTGTGGTTACTGAAGATGGTGCTACCCACATGGCAGAATGTATTATTGGTAATGGGATCGCCAACAAGTGTGCAAGGAGTGTCAAGGCTTGAGCACCATGACTAAAAATAATGATTCTTGCATTCCTCTTGTCGGGGTTAGCGACATCTTCGGGTTTCATCCGATAATTTGCACCCTCACGATGTATCCCATGTCTTGACAGGAACTCATCTGCATCTGCGCAGAATTTTTCATAGTTTCCTGCAAAGGCAGAATGATCAGGGCATGACTCTTGCCAACCTGGGACAGATTTACATGAACCATCTACAGTAGCGGCAAGTGCATTGCGGGACTCTGTGGCTGGTAGATCTAGGATGGAACGGCCCTTGTTGTCATTCGTAACTGAGCACCAACCATCACCAAACTTCTCCCTCCATTGTTTCCTCCATGGAATGATTTCACGGCACCAATCTTCGATTTTAACATTTTTCTCAAAGTTGCTCTTAATTTCTTCATTTGAATCTAATGGGTGGCTTGAAGAGTTTTCAATGGAGGTGTCGTCAGAAGACGAATCAAACTTTGAAGTACTAAATGTTGGTATATCGTGCAATGCTAACTTTGCCGTGAGGGATGCCCGTCCAAGAGGAGAAGTATAAGCGTGGGTAATCCCTAGTTCGGCTATGTACGGGGCAAGAGCTATTGCTTCTTCACGACCATGATCGGTGAGTGTACCGCCATTGGCAACATCTTCATAATTAGCTTCGCCGTGACGAACAATATATAATCGAACCATGACGACGGCCTTTATCTCTTTGACTTGATTTAGAAGTTATGAGGTTCTCCAACGATTTGATATGAGGAATTGAGCCTTGCAACCAAAGGATTAGGAGATTGACTCTATACTCTCTAGAGCCTAGAGTATTAGAAATTAGAACGCTATTCAACATTCAACCTTTTGAACCACGATATTCTTCGGTTAAAATCAAAACTATGTTTCCTACCTGAAACAGAAATGTTGTATTATTCATATTTAAATAGCCTGACAGAAAGTGCTATTTTTCTAGGGCCATGTGACAAATATAACAACTTTTCTGATGTCCTTCGTGGTTCCAATTAAGGCCGAAATGTTTCTTGTTCTCTCTTCCGAGAAACAGAAAGGTATTTCTTGGTGGCATTTTCATGGAAGCGTTGCCAAGGAATATTCAATATATCATGAGTGGAACAAGAGGCATATTTGGAGCTTGTACCTGGTGGTTCCTACTGTAGGACCTGATTGTTACAGTACCTGGTACTAGGACCTCTAGTACCAGCTACGAGCGACCACTAGCCAGTACCAGGTACGACGTCATCCTTATGTCTACACGTAAAAAAATGGCTGGAGATTTGATTAAAGATTTTGGGTGTATGTTGAGAGAATTTTAACACCCCTCAGCCACTAATTACCGGTAATTTTAAAAGCAAGTGACGATACCAGAACACCTTCATTTTGCAACTCTTGAGCTATGACACTTATTTCTCATTGATCCGTACAATAAGTAAGTTAGGAACTTTAGAGTCGAAGGCTATAGAATTCACTACGTTGCCGCACAATCAACAAGAAGAAAATTAGGATTTTATTTGAATTTGTGTGTAGTTAGTTTTACCAAGAAAATGAAGAGTTGTCTCCCTTCCCTCTAGAGTCTTTGGTAAAAGATGATTCGTGCTCTACCCCAAAAATGGCCCCCTTTTGTCTACAGTATTCTATCGTTTGACATCCCACCCAACCCGTCTAGGTCCTTGAGGTCCTTAGGACAAGGCAGATAGGGGAGGGGGGTTAAATTCGATCAAACCAAAATTTATCTCCTGATACTAGAGTCTAAGGAACTGCAGGACTAGTTTAGGTCATATCAATTTTAGGAACAATCTGGTATGCAAATATTACTCTAGGACCCTACAGCAGTACGAGAGTAATTCATTTCTATTTTTAAGAGGATCAAAATGAGACATACTGCAATCACTTTAAAACACCCTTTGGAATATTTGCTGGCGAAAATTTCTAGCCTTTCTAAGGGTTTTCTTTGTTCTTTCTGATATTGCCAAAAAGGAGAAACGATGTTTTCCGGTTCATTTCTGGCCTTTCTAGGGATTTTCTTTGTTCTCTGCAGCGTCCCTCTGCGGTATTTAATACCAGGAACAAGTATTAAAAAAATACTCCTCTAGGACTACTGTATTCACAGGAAGAAAGGAGTCTTAGTTAGTCGTGCGTCAATAAGCGCATCTCAACGATTATTCCCATTTTCTCTAGTATCCATACCTATACCGTACTGTTACTGATAACGTACACGGTAAGGTTATTTTTCAAACAACTTTATGTACAACTGCAATTATGGTACGAAGTAGGGCCCTTAGTAATTACTTATATTGACACAGTTTACATAGTCATGTCATATGAAGCACGTACCTGGTACGAAGTTGATCCATACCTGGTATTATGTTAGCTCTACCTATGTACACTACTGATAAAGATGATTTAGTAAAATATAAAAAGAAACTTTCTAAAATTTTCTTCTATACTGGTAGTAAAAGTCATAGGGTTTTTAAATTCAGCAAAATTGAAAAAGGAGCTACTCCTTAGACAGAGCATTGCATGAGTTTTCTATGACGATAATAGATAATTATACCCCATAATATTAAGTGATGTTTACGTCCGACTCAGTATGGCATTTTCTTAGTATCTGTTCTTGTTTTTCCAATACCAACTTAAATAGTCACGCAGAAAACGAACTTCCATTTCTGCCAGTCAGAAATTAAGTTCTTAGCACCATGATGAGTTCACGCTTCATTATCACGTAGTAGCCTTTTTATGCTAGAATACAGTAGATTATTAGTACAAGTTGATTGGTAGTCCTCCAGTCCTAAAAGGTCCTACCGGAGGGTAGACGTGATATGACTCGACTACAAATCCGGCTTACACGAACGATTAAAAAAAAACATTAGCACAATATTTTAATTTATTTCTTTTTCCAAACACAAGTAGTTACCTAATCCTTCAAACACGACCATGAGTCAGAATTAACTCTGACATCAATAGGGGGTTTCACACCTCGAACACTCTTTGTTGCAGAACTGATCTACCGTCCTCATGTTGGTTATTCATTTGATTAAACCGACTGATCCCAGGCCTGTCCTCTTCTTAGTTCCGTAATACAAATTGGTTAACTTAATCAACAGGCGTATGTAGGCTATTGCTCTGTCATTGGGGTAAGGCTTTTAAGTGTGTGTTAACATAAAGAAAGACCTACCAGTATTGTTTTCCTTAGTTCGGGGCCCTGTAACATGATCGTACGAGTCTGGGTCTCTGAGGACCACTGCTGCACAAATTTGGCAAAAATTGTTCCTGGACATCATGCGTTGGAAGTCCTCACACCCAGTGAACATGTCTGTTTGCCAGTAATGATATATTTCATTCAACATGGAGAATGGACATGGCCAACTCAAGTCCCAGAAACGGAAGAAATTTCCTATCTGAGACAATGGGTTGGCCCTTTGCCACAAGGTTCTTGTTCGTCCACTGGCATATGTATTTGCACCAGCTGTATGACAAAAACAAGCAGAAAAGTCCAGTGGGACCCCCTTACTTGTCACTCACAGGCCTTCTGGACCCTCTGAGACTGTAAAAGCTTCAGAGAGGAAGAAGCCTCCATCATATGGAGGTAAGGATTCTGCTGTGTAGAAACAGCAGAATCCTCATTTGCAAGTCAAGGGGGTTCAGGATCAAAAGAATTGCACTATGCTGCAACAAATTTGAAAAGTAGTATTGAAAATGTTTGAAAAGGAAGTAGAT
>WKLE02000991.1:2924-24703 GCA_014885115.2 Asterionellopsis glacialis | reverse complement strand
ACAGTCCAAAAAATAAACAACAATCCACCTAATGAACTGGAGAATACTTGAAGCGGATCCGGAGAAACAGAAAGGTTTGTTATTGTGTCAGTCATATTGTTTCTTCTTTTGTTTGACCACATGATTATGATCAACATGGTCAAACATCGATTGACAACAAGAAGGGTTGCAGGGAAATTGCATATTGCATGTAAGTTTCAGTAATGTATGAAATTTCAGAACACATGGATAGAACAACTGTTGAGACAGGTGTGTGTGTTACAGTTTTTTCAGCTTTTTAGCTTTTTGAAAAGTAGTTCACATGACGAGGCAGAATTTCCGGTTTTAGGGTTTATTTAGGCCACCCAAAAAAAAATCAAGGGGCACAGCTTTTCAGCTTTTCAGCTTTTTGAAAAATAGTTCACAAACCCGGTGAGCATCGGGAGAGTCCCAGGTACCGGTATCTCATTCTCGACTATTTCAGTATGGCCGCCTGGCAGCCGTACAGGTATTTATTAGGAGTACTACGGACTACTTTGCTCCAGTTTCTTTTTCGAACCGACATCTCACAGACGTCGCGAATCTTTCCCTGGCCTCCGTCCGCTTCTCGCCCTCAGATTTGTGTCATTTCTTCGTCGTTCATGATTCACGATTTTCCTGTTGCGCAGAGACCTTCCCACCGACCGTTCATTGAAATGCAACTAACAAAAATTTGAAGATACTCTACCGGCACCCTGAAAAGATTCTCGTTCAATACATCTACCATGAGATCGGCTGCATCTGTTTGCTCCTTCGGTACTCGACTTCTTCATGTTGGCAGGAAGCCTACCTTTATTCCATCAAGGCTTTTGGCTGATAGTGGATCAAGTAGGTCGTTCGCGTCAGGTTTTTCCATGGAACTTTTGAAACAACTACGATCAAAATCGGGTGCTCCCATTGGGGAATGTAAAAAAGCTTTGACAGAAACCGGTGGTGATGATATGGCCAAAGCATGTAAGTTACGAATTTCATGACAGGGACACCATATTTTTTTGTTCCACATATCTTTGTGTTTTTGACATTTTTATTTTTTACTGTTTTACTCTTTTTTTTCCCCTTAAAAAGTGGATTGGTTACGACAACACGGTGTGGCAAAGGCTACCTCCAAGGTCGGTGAAAGAGATGCTGCTGAAGGACTTGTTGGAGTACGAGTTTCGGAAGACGGATCAAATGCGGCAATAGTGAAAGTATCCGCAGAAACTGACTTTGCCAGTCGTAGTGCGGATTTTGCAACCTTGATAACTGCTGTGGCTGACGACACATTGGTTTCAGAGACGAGTGGTGCCTTGGATATTAGCAATCCTAGTGATACAGTAAAGGCAGCATTAGATGAAGCAATCTTGGCGATTCGAGAAAATTTAAGTCTTTCCCATGCAGTGAAATTAACATGTACGGAGGGGCAATGGGTTGGGTATGTTCATGGCCGCTTGCCTGGATCTGACGTCGCTGGAACAGCAGCAGCTCTTGTACATGTACAACCGCTTTCTGGTAAAAATGTAAGTCCAGAAGTGATGCAAGAAGCAGGGAAAAAACTAGCTATGCATGTTGTGGCTGCCAAACCTGCTTACTTTTCTCCTGAAACTGTCCCCGAGGATGTCGTCCAAAAAGAAAAATCTGTCCTAATGGAACAGGTAAGTGTATCAACCCATTGTACTCGTATGCTTTGTGGTGACGGAGTAATAGCGATTGATTCCTTAGCAATTGAATCGTACTTTGTTACGACATGATAATTCTGACATTCGGGCATTTGTCGACTGTGTTTCTTCTGTGTACTATAATAATCTACTACTTGATCGATGAACAACCAGGTTGGAGATTCGAAAAAACCAGCAGATATTGTTGAAAAGATTGTCAACGGTAGGATGAGGAAGTTTTATGAGGGTGCTTGTTTGACAGAACATCCTCATATGGTCGAAGAGGGAAACCCCAAGGTATCTAAAGCTCTCAGCGAGTTGGACTTGGAAGTAACACAATTTGAGGCTATTTCGATCCAAAATAAATAAGGCTTGTCGAAATGAAAACAAATCAAAGTATTTACAGCTGAATTTTGAAATAAAAGCCAAAGGCAAAGTTGCCAGCAAGTTAACAAATTGTAGAACATCTCCCTTTTTGTTGGCACTGTAGGCGTACCTATCATAACTACAATACAGTACTCTAAAAAAATAGAGAGTAAATTCACTTGTAGTCACATCTTGATTGGATTATTATTTACTTATTGTTTTATAAGGTCTTGTTTTGCTTCATTTTTCATCAAATTTATACATTTGATAAGGGTAACTTTATCAGTAAATGTGATGGAATGAAACCCTGTTTGCTATCGGTACGCAACGAACCTCATATAATAGAGGTCCTACCTACAAAAGTTTTTAAGGTCGAGCTTTACACGCCTTCGTATTTCAACAAAGTCATACGTGATACTGTACGATACAAGAAGCATGAAAGGCGAAGCAATAGTCATGTTGGAATAGCAGTATGTGTCTGTCATAATGTTTGCACGATCTATACATGCAGCTAAACCATGGAAAAATTCGAAAATACTATGACTCGATCAAAAATAATATAATTTATCGTTTGTGCGAACGGAGTAAAACATTATTTAAGATACTGTCTTGGGCCTGTTTCCCTAGAACGATAAATATTCTACTCTAGGTACACTTGTACCACAAGTTAGGTACCTGTTGGTCCCATACCTGTACTACTGCTAGGTGGGGTCCTACAATCGAAAGCCAGCATAGCAATGGGCAGTGCCAGACGCGAGGGACACATGCTTTCGTCCTTTGGGACACAAGGAGAAGGGCACAAGAAAACAGAGAGTTGTTCAGTGCAAAGCTGCAAGTTGCATCTTCTCAATGTCACCAAGTGACTTTTGGATGCGTTCACGTCGAGTATCTCAGAAGTCAATGACGTTCCTCAGCATAGATAATACGATGATGTCGAGACTAAAAGTTAAAGAAAAAATTCCATCATATCAGAAACCAATTTGTCGATTTACTGTATGGGTCGCAACCGCAGTCAGTATGATTTTCATCAGCGCCTCCCAAAATGGTCTAGTCTTAACGACTCGAAATAATCGTCCTCTTCGTCGTCGAAATCGAGAAATGATATTTAATTTTGAATATCTTACCGCAGAAGATATATTCGAACGTCTCCATGGATTGCAAAGTGAATATCCTCAATTTGTGGATCTGACTTCGGCACAAGATGCTTACAACCTCCCGACTGCTGGTAACGAGTATGACTGTCCATTCGAAAAGGAAGTTCCTGGTTGTCATAATTGGATTCTAACCATTCACGATAAAGTCCAGAACCACACTATGCAGCAAAAGTTTCTACCTGAAGTATTTCTATCAGGTGCATTGCACGGGGACGAATGGGTGGGTCCCACTACTGTGATAGAAACTGTTGAATTATTGTTAGATGCCGCTACTTGCGAATCCTTGCCTCAGCGGTATACGTTGGATGGGATTCGGCTGGATGATGAAGAATACCAACACCAAATAGAACAAGCTCGAGAATGCCGACAAGCATTGGTTGATCGAGGGGTTTTCCCCGTTCATCGGAAGTGGTTGGCACGACTGGTTAGTACACGCCGTATTATTGTTGTTCCCACAGCTAATGCTCTTGGATACTTCAAAGGTATCCGAGAGGAAGGAGACTCAGGAGCTGATCCTAACCGCGACTTCCCATATGATCAACCCAACTCGACTGATTGTCTCAACACAATTGCAGCTCGTACCATTTATTATTTACTCAATGAACATGCTGTGCAGCTAGGCATTACTTTTCATGGAGGCATGGAAGCCGTAGCATATGAATGGGGCGCACCTGCTCACAAAGGTGAAATTGCTCCTGATGCTGCCTCGCAACGGCAAATATCGGAGCTATACAGTCGATTTGGTGGCGAGTTCGTGGAAAAGGACGGCAATGAGTACCCAACAGGACCCATGAACGACTTGGTATATCCGGTACACGGAGGCATGGAAGACTGGTCATATGCAGCATCATGGGACAAATCACTAGTTACGAATCGCTGCACGTCCACGCAAAATGGAGGTTTGGACAGTAAAGATCAATTTGTACCCAGTCTAGAAGCCCTGCGCATGTTTATGGCACTGGTTGAAACTAGCAACGACAAAAAGCCTGAACCAGATTCGTTAGGGACAAATGAAGACATATTCACTCCATTTGGACAAGGCAATGGGCATATTAGTCGTAACATACGATTATCTCTGGCAATGTTGGACATAGTCGAACCTTATGTATCCATACTTGGGATGAATGGTGTGGAGCTTTGGGATGACGGTAAGTGAATTGCTTGTTTGCCTCCTTTTTTCGATAGTGCTCCAAGATGCTTACATATCTTCCGCTATTTATAATACATTGAATTACAACTTCAGTGGTACCCTTGTCACCCCGAACTGAAACAAGTTGTACTAAAACAAAGGTTGTTTCTGTCCCCCATGGCACTGAGACCGTTGCAATTCAATGGACAGTAGGTGGAGCTTTCACAGTTGACACAACTTCCCTTTGGTATGCGCCGTGGGAGGATCTAGAGATCGAGGGCTCGCCATTTAATTGCATCACTCAACCGTCTAGAGATGAACTGGAAACTTTCTTTGAAAATAACTCAGATTTAATTCGTATGACTGACCCTGCTACCGGAAAGACTCACTGGCACAATGAAATCCCTTTCCCAATGCCGGAAGAAGAAGCCTTGCACCCACTGGAAGCCATTTTTTCAGCAGAAGTCGACCTACGTTCACTGAAAGCGGGCGAAAAAATTGCGGTTTATGCTGTCGCACGAGTCGACCAGGATTGGCGACAACAAGGAGAATCCAAAATGCCACCACAAACTCATCTTGCCAGGGTCAGAACCGACCCCGAATGGCATTTTGAAAGTGATAGCAAATTCTCAATTCAGGGTCGACTAGACTGGTTCTCAATTCCGCTAACAATTGAAATTGGACCTTCAGGAAGCAAAGTTTTCGAAAAAAGTGTGAGGGATCCCCTGGATGAGTGGAAAAACGATGATGAGTTTACAATGAACATCCACCTGGTGATAGGTGCTTTCACATTCGCCCTTGTGGTGTGCCTATGTGTGAAATGCCGCGAAAAGGGTAATGGAGAAGAGCTATGGACAATACTGAAGAATAGGCGGTTAGCAATGCTCCCGCTAGACGACCCAGATGAAAAGGTACAAGATCTGGAACTTTCGGCAAAGCGCGAAATAACTTAAAATGTAATAACTAGACTAGATAGAATTAGGAGGATAGCAACAAGAGGTCTTCTTCGATGTCTGAAATTCTGGTGATTGGAAGCGATCCTTTCCATGAATCAACTCCAACTCCGTTGAAAACAATAAATTTATTGTCTTTCCTGGCGTAAAGATCCTCATTTATCTGTTCAAATACTGCTGAGATTGAGCGTTTGTGCTCAAAGTTGAAGAGAGATGGGCACCGTGCTCGCTTGATGTCAGAATGAGACTTCACAGCAATCCCAAAATCGGCAGCCTTCGAAACGAAAGTCGAAGTGTATTCATCATTCTTCTTTTCTTCGGTGCTTCTGACAGGGTATGAGAAATTTGTGGTTCCAGATTTAGAAACATCAATGTCTGGCTTCTCTCCCAACATATATGTTATTTCTGACTGCGATAGAGGAGTAGAAGCGTCAGCAAACGACAGATATAGTTTAATCGAATCAGCTGTCGTTAGATCGCTTCTTCGGCATCCTGAGAAATCGTTTCTTAGAAGTTCGGAGTATTGCTGCTCAGCAGTTTCAACGCGATCCCAACCAGCAGCCACTGACTCCTTGACACCAGCAGTATCGACACCTCGACGATTTAGTTCCTTGTCTACTAGATTCCACCCTTTTGTGAGCTGCTCTCGAGACCTCATCTTACTTAGAACGTTGTATTGTTCATGAACTATAGTAGTAATCTCTACCGCCGGCTCGTTTTGATTTAACCCACGATAGGGCCCAAATTGGATTGTGGCACCAACGTGCGCAGATTCTGCAAGTTTTCGTATACCATCAACGTCATTGTGGTGCAGAAAAGTATCATGCAGACATTTGCTAAATTCTTCATAAGCGCCCTTCCGATAAGGATTTGATGACTCTGGGGGCTGAGATCCGTTAACATATCGCAAATATTCTGAACAGGGCTGCTCTTTGTTTTGTCCCATTTTTCCAACCCAAGTTGGATTGTCTTCGATCCATTCGGAATTTGCTAAATTGGAACGGGCAAGGTACACAGTCACCATCATTTAGTTATACAACATGAAAACAAATCACTTGACGAGCAGCGTTAGTAAAACTTACCTGGTCTCGAGGCACGTAAATGTGATGTATCGTGGGGCTTAATAAACCTCTTTAGAGTGGGCTCAATATGCGGTTCGTAGCCGTAATTTTCCACGTAAGATCCAATAGTTTGATTTTGACCTGTCTTGGAATGCTTACTTTCACCTACTTCCCCATGCTGGGTCGATTCAAGATCCTTCGCATGGTTTATACGGTCAGTAATGGTCTTTCTATATTCAGTGATTTCACATGGCTCGTTCTCATCCGTTGGAGCGTGCTGAGCAGAATGTGAACGGCGCACAGGAGTGGCCCAACTGCGTGCGAAGAAGCGGTCAAATTGAGCTAACTTATCAGGTTGGTATTGTCTTTCAAAACGCGGCGGTAAAAGTGATTCTGAAGGGTTTCGAACCAGCTGCATCCACATTCGTTGCTGAATATTACTTTGTATCGCAACTTTCCACCACACTGATAGGGCTTCGTTTTGAGCATTACAACGTCTCCGAACCTTATGAATGCGTAAAGGCTCTTCAAACCCAGTTGATTCTTCTTTCTGTTCTTCATCGTTGGATTTGTTTGTTGGAGCATTGGGTACAGGCGGTCTTGGCGGCATGTTCGGTCTCGGTGGTAGTTGTCTACGTATGAGGCTCTCCGACTCTTTTGATTCTGTCTTCTTCGAATCCTTATTTACATCCGCTTCCATCTCCTCGTCTTTCCAATCGATACCAAACGCTCGTTGGTACGTCTTCATTGTATGAACTGTACCCTTGCCTGTCTTTACATGGAAATTATGCAGATAATAGTCACTTTCTATTTCCCACAATGGAACCTGCATTTGATATGGTATATAGTAACCAAGAAAGAGATTCATTGCATCCTGCTTCAAACGATCCGTGAAAGCATTACTGTAGTACCGTCGGATAGATGTGAGCAGTTCTTTGTGCTTGCCGATTGGTCCTGGAATCTCAGATCTTTGATTAGAGACTTTTTTGTGGGCCTCAGATCCACCATACTGAAGAGCAATGTAGTCACCAACTTCAACGTACATATCAATGAGTACCCGGATAATCGTGGAGGAAGGATCAAGTCGAGCTGACGATCGAATACCCATGACCACCAGTTGCTGCTCTAGAGCTTCTACGCCGGCACTGAATTGAGCTACGTTTGTTCGGTCTAAGCAATCAATGCAATTCGTCCTTAGAACACCTTTCTGTTCCAACGGAAACACAGGAACACCCAGTTGCTTGGATAGATACATCGGATTATGAGAATTGGTTTCATCAAATGGAGCAACTCTACCCCCCTCCATAATTTTCCATCGCGGAGCACTGCAAAAGAAGCCCGTTTGATTCACAGCCCACGTTGACACTTCGTTGAGTGACGAACTCACATCTAGATTTCGGTGCTTACTGATATGACTGTAATCAAGGGCACAGTATCGAATTTGGTGGGCATCATCGATTGTTTGATTGATATAATCAATGGCATGGCGGTACTCATTACCAACACGGACTTCCCGTTCACGCTTCTCACTCTGTTTCACCAAGTCAAGCACAACAATCGGTCCTCCGTATCGCTTAAAAAGGTCTTCAAAATGATGCTGTGTGGCTTGGTACGTTGGATCAACACGATTGAGCTCGATTGGTGGCTTGGGCATGGTGACACTACTTTCTTGTGTCCAGTACGTAGGAATCGATCCCCGCACTTGCAAGAAGGACGAAAAGGATCCAGAAGACGCAGAGCTCGACTCGTCGTGAACTATCTGTTCATGCTCTACATCATTGGCTACCTTGCCTCTGTCACTTACACCGCGCTTCAAATATCGAGTTCCTGCAAAGTGACGCGACCGACGAGCCAAAAGTATCAAATTGAGGGATCGACCGTAATCATTGAGTTTCCGCTGAACAAAGGCGCCGTGGATGATGGGCATCACCCAGTGATAACTTGTGAGAGAGTTGCAACATTCATCGAGCTCTCTTGTCAAAAAGTAATTCCAAGCATACATATCCTTTATCGGTGGTGGTGGAAAGGGTTGTGATACAGCCGCCAAAAAGTTGTCCTGTAAGCTCCTCGTCATATCATACGTGTACGAGAAATAAAAGTTCTTGTGCAAGTCAACTACTTGATACAGACCTTGATAGCGCAGTTCCGCAATTTCCCGATTTGTCAATCCTAATCCTACACTTCTTTTTCCACGATTCCACATATTCAAGAGCATTGCCGAAGGGTCCGTCGTGTGGAAATCCGTATCGGCTGCCTCTCCTGGACTTTGTTCCGCAGGTTTTAAAGGAAACGTTTCTGTGCTTTTGATTGTGTATATGCCATTGCCCCCAATACTACCTACTTTTGCACGTCGTGTGATAAGAGTGAGGTAGTAACAATCTAAGAATCGGACAAAGCCAACAATGCCGTATGCCTTGGCAATTGGTTTAAGGCCACCACCACTATTTCGTGCAACCTCTCCGGACTGATCCTGGCGCATCAATTGATTTCCATGATGAATCATGTCTAGCATATCTTGGATTTCTTCCTGAGAATATGTATGTGGATCCTCTGTTAGAAAGTCAGACAGCGGTCTTAATGTTGGTTTAGCCTTGTGCGCAGCCTCTACGGATGCCTGCGAAGGAGGCTGTGTGGTTGTCCCTCCAGAAGCTTCACTATTTTGACTGGACGGAACTGCCGAAGCCGCAGCAGGAGCGGAAGCAGCAGGAGCATGAGGCGCTTCCGCTGAAGGAGGAGCTCCAACTGTTGAATCCCTATCAAACGTATCATCTGGCGGTCGTTCAATCAAAGTTCGATCCATTTTAAGAATTCTGTAAGCGGTGTTATTCTTATCACAAGCAATCAGATAATAGCATTGGTTCGTACTGAATAGTTCGAATCGCTCTAGTTTTCCAACATAAGGTTCAAGCGAAGGAGGTGGGAGCTTTGATGATGAAGAAGACGACGACGGCGGCTCCTCATTTCGTCTGCGACTTGGCTGATCCCGTTTGTCGTTGTCGTTGTCGGCATTGCTTTCGTCGTCATTTTCCCTTGATGGTCGTTCACCAAACGGTTCTAACAGATCTTCCTCTTCTTCTTTCTCTTTCTCCTCTCCTTCGCTTGAATTATTTCCGACCTGTTGTTTCTTTCGCCGTCCAAGGAAACGAGAACGCATGGTTCAAGTATTGTCAATGTGGAATGTTTCAGTCCTTCTGACAGAATCGTCGCCTTTATCGCCTTTGCTGAAACAGAAAGAAATATCCGTAAATTTTTTATTCTTGTTTTCAAAAATGCACTTCTCTGCGTTCCTTTTAACAATTACACAAAAGGGGGGTGCTATCCCGAACTCAAAATTATCCTGACTCACTTTTCCACATGCTTCTCTCTCCTTGGGTTTTCTGAGTTTTTCTTCTCCACAGAACAAAAGAAGGAAGGTCACAAGGAGAAAAAGTGGGACACACAATGACATTAGAAGACCTTGTTGATACCACGACTCGCAGTCTCACGTTTCCTACATTCATCGTAGATATTATGATGTCACATAAGATTGTTTTATTATTGCTTTGTACAGCAGTTACCATGACGGTTGGATTATCGGCAACATCCAGATCCACCAGACGAAAGACCACCACCGCCAACAAGAATGGTGACGGCCTCATTGAAGAAGCAGCACGACTAAATAATGTCATACGAAAAGACTCATTGGCAAGGCCACAAAAGTCCCAGAAATATGGGGGTGAACCCAGCACAGTTGAAAAATTAAAACGTCGAATCAGCGTATATTGGTTGGCGACCCAAATTTTTCTGGATTATAAATTAGGTCAACGTAAGGAACGCAAGTTCCGTCAAAAACACAACATTGATGAGGAGGAAGATGCTGATGTGCATCCTGTTCTTGCCGAGTTATGGAATGCAATACATGAACGTAACGCAAAAAAATTAACGACAAAGATTAAACAATTAGAAGGGTTTTGGATTAAAGTCGGACAATATTTGTCAAGTCGTGCGGATGTCATGCCACAACCTTACCTACAACAATTATCAACACTACAAGACAGTATGCCATCAAAACCCTTTCATGATATACAACAAACATTATCTGAACAATTATCCAAAGAGGAACTACACATGTTGGAATCTATTGACCCAACACCACTTTCGACTGCATCCTTGGCACAAGTTCATCGTGCAACCCTAAAAAAACATCAAAGACATGATAACGAGTCCATCCAACATGTGGTATTGAAAGTACAGCATCGTGGTGTTTCATCCTTGATGATACAAGATATGGCGAATTTAAAATCTATATTAAATGCCATTGCTAAGTTTGAACCAGATTCAGACTTTACACCCATTATACAAGAATATACCAAGGAGGTTACGAAAGAACTGGATTTTCGTACCGAAGCTGCCAATATGAAAGATGTACGTGACTTACTTGAAACACAAAACATACGTGCCATTGTACCTCAGGTCATACCTGAGTTGGTCAAGGAACGTGTCTTGGTGATGGAATATTGTGAAGGATTTCCTATTCGTGACGTACAAGCCTTACAGGACCATCACGTCGACCGTGAATTGCTAGTACGTCGTGTAGTCGATAGTTGGGCTGTTCAAATGCATGTAGGTGGCGTATTTAATGCTGACCCACACCCAGGGAATATCCTAGTTTCTACGAAGCCCAATAAGGATGGTGATACATCTGTTCCTGTGCTATTAGATTTTGGTTTAACGAAGCGATTAGAACCAAATATGAAATTAGCCTTTGCGAAATTAATGCATGCCAGCGATGAAACAGATGTAGATGCACTTTTACAAAGTTTTGAAGAAATGGGATTGAAGATGAATCGGTATGATCCCTTTCAAGATATGGCAGCCATGCAACGATCCTTTGGTAGTACTGTACCACAAAGTCAAGCAAAAGCCATCAACAAACAAAAGTCACAAGAATACAAACGTCGTCTCGAGGCTATGCGTAAAGAAGAAGGGTTAGAAAAAGGACAAAAACTACGAAATCCTGTTGATGCATGGCCTGCAGAACTTGTTTTCTTTGGACGTGTCACAAACATGCTACGTGGATTATGTTCCAGATTAGATGTGGCATATCCATATTTAAATAGCATGGCGAACGCTGCACGACAAACACTGCAAGATGCTGTCCCTCAAGAGGAACGTGCACAAGGTTTAATTCATCCGTCTTCTACCATGATTGATACACCATTACAAAATCGATTAATGGGTGTTGTACATCAATTACAACAAAAGGATGAAATGGTCGGATTGCAAGTATGTGTCATATCAAGAGGACAAGAAATTGCCAATATTGCATCCGGTGTATTAGGTACTGCCAATCCACGACCTGTGACACCCTCAACATTATTTTGTGTGTTTTCTGTATCAAAGGCAATCCTAACCATTGGAGTGTTACGATTAGTACAAGAAGAACATATACAATTAGATGATCCCGTATCCAAATATTGGTCAGACTTTGGTGCGAATGGGAAAGAAAACATCACCATTCGACATGTACTGACACATCAATCTGGACTTGCCAATGCCTTACCCGATGATGCAACATTAGATACATTGTTAGATTGGGATTTGATGAAACGTTTCATGGAAAAAGCAATGCCTGAACATGGTCCTGGTGAAAAGACAATGTATCACTACCTAACTTATGCCTGGCTTTGTGGTGGACTCATTGAAGAAGTCACAGGTGCACCCTATCAAGATTATTTGGATAAGATTCTAAAGGTATCCCTAACCAATATGGAAGATCATCTTTTCTTAAGCGGTGTTGGAAGCCATATTGATTCAAAGGATTTGGCTGTCCTTTCTGTAGAACGGCGTAGTATTGACCAGGAACAACAAAAACAACAAACTGTTCAAGTTGAAGTGAAGGACAGCAAGGAAGAACAAAAAGACGAAGAGAATGAACAACAAGAGAACAAAAAAATACTGGCAAAGTACCGTGGACGTGAACAATTAATGAATCCATCTGTATTTAATATGAGAAAGGTCCGTGAGGCAAAGTTGCCATCTGCAAATGGACATGCATCTGCTGCAGCATTGGCAGCTGTGTTTGATTCGTTGTTGGAGACCAATTCAGAACTTTTAGAAAACTCTATTTTAGAAGCTGCACGACAACCACATCGAGTTTCTTCAAAAGGTTCGTCAAAGGACGAATTGTTACTTGATGATTCCTCTGCATCTTTTGGTTTAGGTTTTCAACTTCATGAATTCCACAAGCTATCACCATCAACATCCAGAAGCAAGACAACCAAGTCCATTGGTCATTCAGGTCTTGGTGGTAGTATAGTTTTGTCTCTTCCAGATGAACATTTGACTGTTGCCATTGTGACAAACAGGTTGAGTAGGAATTCACAAGCTCGCAGAATCGTTTTAGATATTGTATTTGATGAATTTAATTTGAAAGCGCCTTCAAGTCTCATTCTTTCCTAAAAAGAAACACCCGGATAAGTATTATTTTAAAATCCCTTGCGTGTCATGCTGGATGACAGAGTGTTGATGCAACGTGTTGTAGCTAATTTCAGATAGGTGAGACCTGAAACAAAACCATTTTTGTATCAAAATTTAAGAACGGCAGTAGCTCTAAACTTGAGAAAATGGACAAGAACGACTGAAGTACAATATATTTATCATAGACCACCATCAGTAAATGAAATTTTGTAGTTTACAATATGTGCAATGTATGGATTTATTTTGCTAAATCAGCTCGTGTTTTACAACGCTAACACGTCTTTTGATAGGGTGGGTGGGGGTGGGCTCTTGCCTTCCAACGCCAGTAGAAAAATATAACGAACAATACTCGGAAATTTTTGTTATGTCAAATTTTCAAAATCGTCAGTAAGTTTGTTTCTGGATGTGGAACCCACTTCACATATGCTCGATTCTGTTAGTCTAAAAGGAGCACATGGACATCTCCCCAAGAAAAGTATGGTTAGCAACACCCGGCATTAAATTGTGCTTCCTCACAGGCCTTATTATGCATATTTTTCAAAGTCATCCGTAAAGTTTGTTTCTGGGTTCAGAACAGCTGCTTCCAGCCATTCTATGTACGCTCCATTCCGGTGG
This sequence comes from Asterionellopsis glacialis, assembly GCA_014885115.2. Taxonomy (NCBI): domain Eukaryota; phylum Bacillariophyta; class Plagiogrammaphyceae; order Rhaphoneidales; family Asterionellopsidaceae; genus Asterionellopsis; species Asterionellopsis glacialis. The sequence continues at coordinate 11,314 of WKLE02000991.1, read as the reverse complement.
TCGTCCAAGAGCACATCAACCATATCAACACGCATAAGTGCTATACTGAAATCTCGAATACCCTTATAACCACGGTTGATACTTCCAATTTGGTTATAAAATGCTCTCACTTTCCCTTCTTCTTGCTTCCATAGTAAATGGCCCACATGATCATAACCATCGTAGGGAACTCTTGTTACTACATCAAGCTTATTGACGACACGCCAAATGTTTAAATTTCGAAGTTGTTCTGTAAATAATTTGAATCCTCTATTTCCACAGCGAGGAGCACCATTTGTGGTAACATAGGTGCTTTCAAATGGATGTGTAAAGGCATAGTAGGAAGCAAAAAGTACAGCATTCGCACCGCCCAAAGAATGCCCTGTAATAAAAAGATTTGTTCTGTTATTCATTAAAGGCTCAAGAACGTCAAGGATATCATTGTAAGCTTCAAATACTTTAGAAAAACCCTGATGGATTGTCACTGAGAGTTCTTCAACCCCACCGGTATCTGAGGGTTGGTACATGGGATGAGAAAAGTTGAAATAATCTGGAGATCCATAGGGGACTTGATTGTATTCAAAATTTGCAACCCAATCTTCAGTTTCTTCAGTGCCACGAAATGATACTATGATTTCTCCATGTGGAACGAACAAAGTTTTGTTGCTCCAATAATCAGCGTCATTGCTACTGCTATCACCAGGCGTTGAAACTTTCACTAAAACTAAGACTTCTGTACCTCCTTTATCGATCCAAGCGATTGTTTGATAATGTTCTTCTGGAATTATGGTATTGAAGTCCACCGAGGAGTTTGTTATTTTATATACTATCCGAGCCAACGACGCCATCTCAAGCGCTCTTTCAGGGGCTAGAAAGTCATTGCGAATATCCGGAATAATATCGCCTGTGCACTTGTATGACAATACAAGAATGGTCAATGCACAAGCAAAAACCTTTGTAACTCTCATGGTGACTAACAGCCGTAGATGCTTGTCTTTCTTGCGACAGTTTTTTAATAGACAGAGAGGCATCACAAAATGTTATCAGTTCGGGTCAAGCACACAACAAGAACTTGATCTTTACCCTATTCGATTTTGTATACCTGGTACGTTTTATGCTTACCTGAATCTATGAGAAGAGATTAATCGAGATTCTGTCTCAGCTGTTAACCCTGTACTTGAACTAATTTATATAGGGGCTGCGGGAAAATACGGATGTCATACTTACTATCTTAATAATGCAGAAATTATAATATGTCCAAGAAATGCTCCACAACTTTAAAAGATCGTACACAACTTGAAAAAAGATTATCTTACATCTTTCTGGTTTTTAAAATAGATTTCTGGACTTTCTAGGGATTTCTAGAAATTCTAGATATCTTTCTGTAGAGATGGTAGAAAATAAGTCCTATTTATGAATTTCTAAAAAGGATTTCTAGACGTTTGAGATTTCTAGAAATCCGAACCATCAGAAATTAAAAATAGCATCGTAGAAAATGTACAATATTCACGTACTGTAGAGATGGTAGAAAATAAGTCCTATTTATGAATTTCTAAAAAGGATTTCTAGACGTTTAAGGATTTCTAGAAATCCGAACCCGCAGAAATTAAAAATAGCATCGTAGAAAATGTACAATATTCACGTAGAACTTAGGAATCATTAGGGATAGTAAACTTTTGGATGTCTATAATTATGATGGATTTCATGACTTTCAAGGATTTTTAGAGAAATCCATTTTTAGAATCCGAAAATTAGAAATCACTCTGTAGTGCTTTGTCTATTCTAGCTCCTAATACCGTAGGTGAAATATCCTTATATATATTATGTAACAATACATTGAACAGTGAATTAGCAGATTTAAGAAAGGATTTCTTGATTTTTCCACGATCAAATTGAAATTTTAACATTGTCATGAATAATAATATGTATTTTCCCGCAGCCCCTTGCAGCTTGGAAGTAAAATATTCCACGTGCGAGCTCTCCGTAGAGACATACTGGGAATTGAGCTTAGAAGTATAATCACTCTTCACCCACAAGCTTAAAAACAACTCACCGTGATGTCACAAAATACTGTCACTGCGACAAAACAAGGGCAAAAACAGGAGAAAATCGCCCTTCCCCGCCTGCGGTTCTCGAGTATTATCATTCGTTTCTTCGTATTATAAATGATATCATATATCGTAGGACCCTTGATCCTCCCGCACCATGTTTGAGTCGAACTTGGTCTTCCAGAGGCCGGCAGATGGTGCAGTCCGTGACACCAAGGAATTAGAATATATTGCCGCGCTGCATCAAGCCGATGGAGTCAAGAAGGATGGCACAATTAGCGCAAAATGTATTCAGTCTATGTTATTTAGCCGGCATGCTGTTTCAGTTCCTGTGAAACGCATCGATTCGGATATTATGGAAGATTTAGCGGGCGATCCTCGTGGTTCGAACCTATTTGAAAAAGTGTTAGATATTCCTCAATTAACCTCATTGATGATCTTGCCGGTTCTAGCCAAAGCTGCAACATCATCTACATCAGAGAAAAATGAAAGTGTCGAACAAGAGAAAGAACGTATTTTTGGTCGAGTTCTTCGTATCATTTTAAATGATATTGGTCACATCCAGGAGGGTGATAATTCCAAGGATGAGATACTTTTATCAAAGAAAGTGCTACGTACCATATTTGAAATTTACGGGGAGGATGAAATATGCGACATTGGACTTGAAGAAATGATTGAACAAGTCGCTGGTGCAGATTTTAATCCCGAGTCTGATAGAGATAGCATTGTTCTGAACAGGGACTCTTTCATGAAAGCATTGACGAGCGATCTGGGAGAATATGCTTCTGAATGGGAATCTACAAGAAGTACTCATTTTGATGACTTTTTGACTTTGGTAGATGGTGGAATCGACGAGGTGGACAAGGTTTGCAGGAACAGGAAACCAATCAAGACAGATGACGCAAAAGATGAAGAATGCCCAACACCTTCGCTGGCAAAACCTGGATTGGGCAGCATGACTTTGGTAAACAGCTATGACAGTGTTGATATTACCATTGATTCCTTCAAATCGCAATCATTTTTTATTTTGGTCTTTATTTCCCTTAACTTGAGTTTTATTTCTTATTTTTCGGGGCATATAATTGTGGAAGAACGAGTCCAATGTAGTAAGGGGGACTTTGGATGTGAACTTGGTAGGAAGATTTTAAGTTGGCTGAGCCTTGTTTTTCTATTAGGAATAATTGGTGGCGGTTACATACTATTTGCCTCTTCTGGAAATGGTGGCTTCAAAGGACATTACTTTTGGATGAATTTGCTTGGCATGTTGGCTGTGTATTTTGCTTGCATCCATCCATTCTTTTTTCCTCTTCTCACCTTAGCTGTTAGAAAAGAAGACGACGAACTTATGTGGGCACCCTATTTTTCCGTGACTTTAGGAATTGTAATATTGATACAGAAATTCGTCTTACTTCTGCGATACCTTGTCCATCACCATGTTGGGGGCGTACGTTTCCTCAGCAGGAAAGCCACGATACAGCAAAAAGAACTCAATATAAAGGAAGCAGCAACATGGAAGTCAAATGGTCTTATAACTCACGCTTTACAGCATCATGGTGATTCGTCAAAATCGCCTAAAGACGGTTTAGATAGAAATTTGACTAGATTCAGAACTTCGCAGGACATGGCGTTACTAAACTTTGAAGAGAAACTAAATGACACAGAACCCATTGGAGGCTATTGGTGGACGTGGACAAAGTATTTTGAAGAAGATCTTTGCAAGAAGGAGGGGGTTTGGATTGGAGCACGTTTAGTCCTATCGCAATTGGGACAAATGATTGTTTTGTTCGGTTTCACTTTTGTTCTTCTTACTTTATTGAGCTTCATTCACAACGAATTTGAAGAAAAGGAGCCTCCCAGTTTTAGTGAAACCTTGCAATCCGAACGGGGCATCCGGGCCATGTACGTCAATCAGAGTGGGGGATTCATCTATCGTGAGAGTGAAATAGACGATTCATTTTTGTCGTCAAATAACTTACAGTTTGGGTACTATTTTGACCAAGACCTGGAAATGTACAAGGAAACAACAAAGGAAAGGGTGGTAGATCGTGTTGTTGCCTCCTTTGCAGCCGGTCGAGAGGTCGCAGCTCTCTTAACTTTTGATGCCTCCAATGACCTCATCAATCAAATGGCTGCTGTCATAAAAAACACCACAGGCATCGAGTTGGAACGAGCAGTGGAATACATCGAGGTCTTTTCAGCATATGAAGGTGGTATCCTTTCTTTTTTATACAAAGAAATAAAGAAACAAGTTTCAGAAGAAGAATTAAGAACTGCTATTATTTTTGGTTGGGTTTGTGCAGTCATGGCTATTCTTAATATTCTTTGCTCCTTCTTTCCTCGTTACATATCGCAAACATTAATGTACCGCAATGGTGTCAATGGAAGCCCACTAACAGATCCAAGCTTTGCAAGTCTCAAAAAATCAGCGTGGTTTGCATCCAATTTATTCGGCACCACTTTTTGGGGGGCACTTATTGCTGGAATCACAGTTTGGTCGGTTTGTGGAGTCGTTCTATTTCTCTTTGTTTGGAGTGAAACATCGCACTACGCTCTTTCTTTCCTCGCTGTATTGATTGGTATAATGGTATCCTGGATCCTCAAGAAAAGCTTTCTCACCTTGGTGCGAAAACGGGCTTACTCAGGTCTTTACAGAGTTGATCTGGGAGTGAGCAACATAACAACTCTGATCCTGGAAGCTTGGAATATTGGAATCGCAATTGGGTCTGTTTTTGCCAGAGCTGTCCGTATGCTACTCATTACATGTGTTTATATTGGTCGTATAGATACAAACCTCCTAGCCCCTCATGTAACGTTCTTTGGTCTGCAACTTGATAAACATTACGCGGCCTTCGATGTTGACATTCTTCTACATGAGAGTCATCGACATCCATATTTGGAGCGTTTGGGTCTGCTCTACCTAATAAAACTACATGAAGGTCCAACATTTGTCAAGCGACAAGGATCGTGTTGGCGCCTACTATATGTCTTAGCTTTGATGCCCTGGATGCAAAAGTATAGATCAAAGCAAATGCGAATGACAGATGTCGAACGCAAACGGCATGCTTTGATAAGGTCATCTGGAAAAATGACTTTGGTGGACTCTAAGTTTTTAAAACTCATAGATTCAGAAGAAAGTTGGGAGGAGAACAGAGTTTCTGTATTCGATCAGAAATAAGACAAGTCTGAAAAGTCTGCATTTGCCATCAACATGTATACGGTTACTTAGAAAATGTGTGACCCCGACTTGATTAAAACCCACGAATAAGTAGATGGCGGCATAGCTTTGGTTGATGGATCGAGTTTGAAATTCTTCCAACATCCATTGCAAGAATTGTTCAGCATCAGTCGTACAGCATTCCGTTCCGATGTTACGTTGAGGGAGTATGTACCAGTATATGTTCGTACAATAATACCAATCTTAATTCCTGGTGGAAAGGGCAAGTAGGCATTCTTAGATTGAGTTGTTCCTTATTAGGCGTTCTAGAGGACCACTCTAAACTGAGTTTAAGGGTGGTAGTTCATAATCTAATTTCTAGCCCTATTATTAATCTTCTCCTCCATCCTCAGCAGGCCTTTCTCTTAATTTTTGTTTATCCTTGAGCATTGTTCTGAAATCTTGTAACAGTTGTGCCTCCTTTTGTTGATTCTCTTCCATAGTGATAAGAGCAAGTGCTCTTTGTTCCTCTGCAGAGTACACTTGATTTTCCTTACGGATACGGACAGCATTCATACGCGCGTGGCGTGATCCCGACATGACGTATCCCGAATTTTCATAATTTTCAATTTCATCGCCCGTGTAACCAATTTCACCACGACGTGGGATACGCAAATTTTGTTGGACGTATTGTGCCAATGCTTGACCTTCACCAGGTAGCAATGCACCACCATATGCATTGGTTTTGCCAGATCCGGATCCACCAGCACCACCTACATCCGATTGAGGTAATGGCATAGGACCATCACCTTCTGAATCATCATCGTCGTCACCACCACCATTTCCCTGCACCGCACGTTTCATTTCTTGTGCATCTCGTAAATCTTGTTCATCCATAATCTCACCCTGCTGCGGCCCTTCTTTGCCGTCTTTTTCATCCGCTGGATGATGATGTACTGTAGGTTTATCGTCAATTTTAACACGCTTTTCCTTTCTAGAAGAACGGACTGAAGATGATTTGGATAACGATGAAGAAGACGAATTGTTGCTGTCGCTACCACTGCTGCTTGAACTACTGTCGCTGTCGCTGCTGGTTCTGGGTGACCTTCTGCGTCGATGCCGACCACGGCTACGGCTACTTCCAGTACCTCGACGATAGCGACTACTATGGCTGCGTCCACGTTTACGTCTGGATGATGAAGATTTGTTGCGTCGTCCATGACGACTACTACGACGCCGTCTATCTGACTCGGAAGAAGAGGAAGAAGATGATGACGATGAGGTGTCTGAATCGGATGATGATGAATCTTCACTTCCACTTGGGGAGGAGGATGCCGATGACAAGTCCTCCTCTTTCTCTCGTTTCTTTTTTTTGTCTTTTGATGATACTTGTTGCTGCTGCTGTTGTTGACGAGGTGGACTAGGACTTCGTGACCATAAAAATCTTGGAGCATCTCTTGCATCATCTCTCCATGTTGTATCACCTGTTGATTTACGAAACATTTCGATCCGTTTGGTGGCCCTCATTTCTAATTCTTGCAATGGATTATGTCTTGGTCGTCCTCTATGTCTACCACCACCACTACCACCATAATGACGTTGTTCATTATTCTGGTACCTTCTATTACTGCTAGGGTCGTTGGTGTTTTCATTGCATTCTTCATATTGCTGTTGTATTTCTTCCATGCGCCGTTCCAGAGAATATCCAGGCTTCCATTCACCTGTTTCTTGATCAATCCCAATCATACTTAATGTGATCCGTTCGTTATTGGTACCCATATTTTGTACATTAACTACCAAGGCATATATATATTGTTTTAATTTCAATACCTCCCAGGGATATTGAATTTCTTTTTCGTCTGTGATATCTCGATAATGTACCATACCCATTTTCGATCGATGATCCCACGTGGCAAAGGCACCATAGGTTTCCATATGCGATACATTGCCGCGAATAATAGTCCCACTTAAATTTTCAGCCTCTTCTTGTCGTTTCTTTTGTAATTCCTCATGACGGCGATTACCATAATATCCTGCACCTGTAGATCTTGAATCAACCATTGTTTCTTGTGCTTCTCTTTGACCATTATCATTATTATTAGGATCATTTCGTTGTCGTCCGCCACGAGAATGACGAAAATCAAAGTCATTGAAATTGTCATTCTCGTCTCCATTCTCTTGGTCCTCTTGATCATCAAAACCATCCTCATTATCATCAAGACGGTAATCATAGTCACGTTTGTTATCCTCTTCTTTGTTTTTGTCATCATCTTCATAATGACGACGATTACCATGGCGGCGATGATTATTATCATTATCATTACTACTATTATATCTTGATGAGTTGCCATGGTACGAGCCATTGTCATAATTCCTCCTATTACCACCACCACCACCACTATTACGATATCTTCGATCATCTGTTTGGCCATTCTGGTAGTGGTTTCTACTACTGGAGTTATAGGAACGGTGGTTGTCATCATCCCGTCGACTAGCACTCCGACGAGCTGTATCATAGTGTCCATTATTATTGTTATTATTTTCATTGTAATAGTGTTCCTCATTAGGATAATCCGAATTTCGATGAGATCGACGACCATGATGATGATAATCTCGTGAAGAATCTTTCTTGTTATTGTTACTTTTATTGTAGTACCGATCATTATGATTATAGTGACGATTTCTGGATGTATCACCATTTGCATCATCATTATTTTGGTCTTGTCGTCGTTTTTCTTGGCGTTTTAAATGTCTTTGAATTGTTTTTTCTTTGATTCTTTGAAGATTTTGATCATTGTCATTATCTTTTCGACTATTACTATTGGTGTCCAATTTTATTCTTCTTGTCCTTGTTCGCTCCTCCTCCTCCTCCTCCTCCTCCTTACCGTTAGTAGGAGGACGTGATCGACCATATTCATCTCTAGTAATGGAATCCGACATTTTTAATTCTTTTTTTTTGAAATGTTTTTCTTTTCTTTTTTTTTAAATAAGATTTTCTTCTCTCTTCTTTTGCCAAAACGGAACGGGACAAACGATTCTTGTATTGCTGTGCTGTATTATTATTTTTTTACTAATGGTGTTTGTTTAGTTGTTGATCAAGTAGTAACTCTGTTATCGAAAAGCTAATCTATGACACTCGTATGAATCAAATGACGACAATACACAAACTACAACAACAGCGCCACGGCAACAACACAAAAAGTAAACCC
>WKLE02000989.1:26290-65235 GCA_014885115.2 Asterionellopsis glacialis | reverse complement strand
AAAATAATAAAATAACTACTCCTGTTACCACCATCAACATTGTTTCTTTGACGACTTTTAAGTAATTTTCATAAAAAATGTGAGAGTTTTTATTTTCCGTCTTGTAGGATTCTACGTGATCTGTTAAGTAAAATTACATTACTTAGGAGCTGATGACGTGTCTACTGATTCTACGAAAAATGTATATTTGAACGGGTTTCTGGTAGAAAGAAACTGATTTTCCTCGAAATGTACGGAATAGCCTGTCTGTATGTTTTTATCAACATTATCCTTGTCCCCCATCCAGCTACGCAATGAATTCGAAACACTGTGACGTGTTTTTCCTGGGATTATCTTTTGGGCAGAAATGCGGTGTTGTCAAAACATCACCGGGGCCTCTGGTAAGAGCCAATGTGTTTCAGTCATACCGAGTCTAGAGTCTCGTATCAGCTCAATCAAATTGAAATTATACCAGGTACCTTGTGCGAAAAAACTTTATACAAAGTTTGATGATAATTAAAAGGGATAAACACACACAGTAGACAAGATGATTAGAAGTTTTGCATTCCTGATTGTTGGACTTTTAATTCAATTTAAAGGAACAATAGCTGCGGCAAGGATTCCCAGACCGTCTCTATCTGTGTCTTCTCAACACAAAAAGGCAACAGAACCACTCGGATACGAAATTCTAGATGAAAAAGTAGCTTACAACCGATGGAGGTCCATAGTACAACGATCAATTCGCTTGCCAAATGGTAATCTTGCTGATTTTGACATTGTAGGTCAAAAGGCTGATGCTGGGGCCTCGATCGTGTTTGCATGGAACACAAAAACGAAAACGTGTACCCTTGTCAAAGAGTACAACCCTGGATGCCACAAGATATTGGCAGGACTAGCCGCTGGCCTCGTAGAAGATGATAAACACGGAGATTGTTTTGCAACTGCAGCTGAACATGAGCTCGAAGAAGAGTGCCATCTTTCTGGTGAAAATAGCCAATGGTACTTACTAACCACCCAACCCATTGCAATGGACAAGTATGCTTCAACATTGATAGCCCCCTATTTAGTTCTAGATCCAGAACACGTTGAAAATCCAAAACCATTAGATGATGAAGAAGATATAGAAATCTTGCGAGATGTCCCTGTCGAAGAAGTCATGAGAATGATTCGGGAGGGTGAAATGAATGTGATTGGCTCATGGGCATCGCTCTTGGCCATTGAAAAATTAAGAGAGCTCGGAGAAATATCATAGTTCTTACTTTCGTTTATGGTTTGGTCGTGACAAATCTTGATTTACTGATTTTGCGAGATGCGATTGTCCATTGGAAAAGGGTCATTGAAGGGTTAGTCAAAGGTCTGTTACAGTATCACTCATTGTTACCACTTGTTTCTCTGACCCTCAATTATCCCATATACTGTGATACCTACGAGTCCACCCATAAATTGTGACCTTCGTGTGGCAATTTGCAGTCTGTGTAAAAGAACTCAACAATGCCATCCCTTCAACTAACTAGATTAAAATTGCTATCAACAGCTATTTGAGGATTTTCTTACTTGTCTCTGTAGTCAGATTGCAGGAGAAGTGAACCATGTGGCGTGTTTTCTTGGTCTTAAAACTTTTGCCTATCAGTATTATTCTAAAGATGTAAATTTGGCTGATAAGATAAAGGTCAAGCAAACACTTTTACCGTCACGGGAAAATCGACCACTGAGTAAACCAAATTCGGTAGTTTAGCTAACGATTTAGGCTGGAAAATAATCGCAATCCGATGTAGTTCCCACCGTTACTACTTTGTTCCTCCGACAACAACTTATTTTTGGCTCTCTATTGCATCAAATAATGTCAAAACATATCGAAGGAGCTTTTTTACATCAACATTTTTCAGCAGGCCTACAAAAAAATCTGTCTGTCTGTCTGTCTGTTTTTATCAGAATAATATTATCCATGTCCCTCATCCAGATACGCATTGGAAAAAATTTAAAAACTGTGACGTGTTTTTATGGATATCATTTGGGTAGAAATGCGGTGGTGTCAAAACATCACCGTGCACTACTGTGTTTCAGTCGACGTCAACTGGCCATCTTATTTGCTCCACATTAGATATTAATCTAGTAGTCGTCACGATGAAGCTTTCAACTCGTATCCTCCTTGGCGCCGGCCTTGTTGTAGGTGCTGCAAGTGCCTTTTCCATGTCGATGTCATCATCATCCTCTGTGCAAACTTCGGATCGTCGTGCCTTCCTTGGAAAAAGTGCTGCTGCTGTTGTTGCATCTACTGGACTTTCCTCTCTGAGTCAGCCCAAGGCCGCTTTTGCCGATGACGACCTTTATGCAGATTTTGTTACAACTGAATCTGGATTAAAGTACAAGGTTCTCAAGGAAGGAACTGGTGCTATTCCCGAGGCTGGACAAAATGTCAAGGCACATTACACCGGGTGGTTAGATGGATTTGATTCTATCCGTAAATTTGATTCTTCACGTGATCGTAATCGTCCATTCTCCTTCCGCGTTGGTGCTGGGCAAGTTATTCGTGGATGGGATGAATCCTTTGCTTCCATGAAGGTTGGTGAAAGAAGACAAATTATCTTACCTGCACGTCTTGCTTACGGAGATCGTGGTGCTGGAGGTATCATCCCTGGCGGAGCAACTCTCTACTTTGATGTAGAACTACTAGCAATCCAGTAAAATACATGTATGAATAATAATAATAATGATATTTTTTGGTAAATTAATATATTGTGAGCATGCAATTTCTTGTCAAAATAAATAGCTACCAAATGAATAATATTGTGATTCTGGAAAGTTGATAGAGTCTGTTTGATTGATTGTGGGGATTTGATTATATATGTTCAATATACAACCTATTCGTTTTCTGTAGTGTGGGCATAATGAGTAGTAGACATGAAATAACATCAAATTCATTAGTCAGACACTCAGTACTTCATGCTACTGCAGTACTAGTTGCATTATCGTTTAATAAATCTCTATTTTCTTTTTTTCATATTCAGAAATCTTCTACGCCTATGACAAATAATACTGCATAATCTTGTTTGTCGCAACCCTCCACGCTAGGCATTTCTGCTCCAGGTGCCACAGGAAAGTCAGAGGTTTTAGCTGTCAATGGTGATCCACCACCTATATTGGGATTATATCGTGCAGATCGACATGGGAGATGAGTCACATCATACAGTTTTCCATTATCCAATTTCCAGCCTCCATTGGAATCTATGGTAAGACCTGTCGTTACCATTCGTCCACCTGTAACTAAATACCGTCCAGGTTCAAGGGGGAAATCAGGTGCTTCCATGATAAGTCCATGTTCTTCCAACCACCAATCATGCACATCAAACTTCCATCCTGCAGGAGCTATACCACCAGATTGTTCTCCCAAAGCTCCATTATTCTTATAATCACGTAACCAAACTCCTCTTGGACCTGGATCTAACCTCCATAAACCCCATTGTTTAGCTTCTGTGCCTGAACTCGCATTAGGATCACCAAGTGCAGCAATAAACTGTGTAGGGATACGCTTAAATCCAGATGGAGCATAAGTATTTGACACAAGTAATTGTAATGCTGCAATTCCTGAAGAAGCGATCAATCCACGACGAACAAGCGATCCAAGGTCTTCTTTCTTCTCCTCGTTCTCTTCCTTTGGTAAAAGGCCCGATTCTTCATCGTCTTCTGGTGTTTGCTGTTGGTTTTCTGACATATAGAGAAATGATAATCTCATTCTTCTTGATTTTGTATTTTTTCTTTCCCATGGTACGTTCGATATAATGTTATCACTATGCTCTACTGGTACCAGACAAGAATGATGACTCCTACTCTTGGGAATTGTCGTGAACGACAATGCTAATCGCACATTTGTCAGAAAAGCAACTAAAATCGTAAGACGACCAACATGGTAAACGTTACTTTTTGGTACCATTGTTGTGTTTCACTTTTGACTTTTAAAAATAATGACTCTGCCGACGACAAAAAATACGCGACGAGCAATTGTGTTTGTTACGACGGAACACAAAAAAATGAAACTTCCAATGGGATTTGTTGAAAAAATTGAAAAACACGTATGCGTCATGCTAAAATTTCTATTTTACCAGGGATTAGGTTAATGTTTACCTTGTTCCGGTTGTCATCATGACTCTATTTTAGGACATAATGAAGGACGGCGAATCATGGCCAAGCAACTTTTTAATTTTTTTGGAAGAGTGTTTGTTGTCTTGCCTGCCATCACACATCACACCTGAAACCAAAACAGAGAAAATAATATGGAAAGTGGATTTCATTCGACCTTCTACTGCAGCAATTAAAGTCAACAACAAGGCAATCATTATCAAAGCTTTCTCGACTAGTTGTCCCTTCAGAAAAACACGAGCTCGATTTATTGTAAAGTGAAATACAAATAGAGAGAAATCATGACAGAAAACAATGAAAGTGTTGGTACACGAGATCCTCTTTTGCTGGACCCACCAAAATCTTGCTTACCTGAAAATTGGGATGATTCTCGCTATGAATTATGGTCAATTCGTCTTCCTAAAACGATGGATGTACAAAGTTTGAATGGAGCAACATTAACTAACGGGGGAGGAGATACTGAACCAGGTGTGATTCTTGGAACTGTAAAAAATAAGGACGATGAAGAATATGCACTTGTGAATGGACATCCTACAGAAAATCAATCATTCCGTATACTTGAACCTGAACAAAGTGAAAAGCAGTCTGTGGGACAGAATTATAGTATTTATTTGGTACCCTCTTCGAAAGGGTTTGATCGTCATGTGAATATCACTAAAGCTGACTGTACGAAAGATCTTGTTTGGACAGATCTTGCACCTCGAATGGAAAGAGCACCCAAACCTAAAGAAAAAATGATCCATGCCTATTCGCCTATACCACAAGTTTCAGGCTTAAAGCGTCGATGGATGCCAATGGGAACAAAAGTCCCTGAAAATTTACAAACAGAAAAAACGTTAAAGCGTATCAGGACCGGCAGTAGTGGCGGTGATGACGACGATACTCCTATTCCAAAACCATCCACAGAAAAGAGTGATCTGATCAAGCAAGAAACTCCCACTACACCGCAATTAGCAGAATCGCCATCAAAACAGAAAATGACATCCACAGAAAAGAAAAAATCAAAAAAGGAAAAGAAATCTGAAAAAAAGGCCAAGAAAGAACGAAAGTCTGCTAAAAAGAAGAAAAAAGAAAAATCTTCATAGTGCACGTATTATCTTCTTGGTTGGCAATGTAGTGTTAAGTTGTCCTAGCTCTCTAGAAACATACATGTCGCTTTTAGATTTTTGCATTGGACTAAACTGACAAAAGTGTCAGCATCAAAATGATGATACAATATTTAAAAAATATTTTAACCTTGCCTTATTCTAAAACATAAATCTTCATGAGTTCTTTAGAATAGCACTATATTTTCTATGAATAAATGAAAGTTTTAAGTTTGTCGCTATTTATTTCCAATTTTAGAGCTTCGTACCGGTACTTTATGGACATCGTTGGAGGTGACATTGGTTTCATCCATCCGGTTGATTTCCTCCTTTCACTTCCAAGGGTAAGTACTGTCCACTTTCAAGCATTCCCCTCTATCTCGTCCACTCCCATGCACTCTCTCCATTTTTGCGCTGATAGACAGAGTGGGAGAGAGAAAAAGATTGACGAACGATCGAGATGTATTTGCGTCGGTCGGCAACATCAAGATCGGCACCGGCACTCGACAGCAAACTTTCAAGTTGACTATCCCATCGCAACAGCGAATCTTGACTGTTCTTGTGGAACTAATATATTGCTATTGCCGATACGCGAACTTGAGCGAGTGGGTAAGTAAATCGTAAAATGTGATTGACAAAAAAGAAAAGAGGCCGCTGAAAGAAGAATCGATCGGATCTGAGTGTGCAAATCAAACCAAGTCCGTCGGCACTTCGCTTTTTGGTAGTGATGATTCTTGAGCTACGGCATTCACTAAATTTTCGTTTTTTATTCTCATTGTAATGCACTTTTCATAAACACAGATCTTGACAAAAAGAGACAGAATTCGACAAGATCATTTCTACTATTATTATTATTTTTTTAATCACTCTGTGAAACACAATAAAAAACAAAAAATGTCCGATTCGAAATCATCACCGTCATCGTCAGATCAAAAGGTATATCAAATTATGCAAGATGGATTACAAGATATTGTAATTTGGACAGCTGGTGGATTAGCAGTAGGTGGTATGGCAGGTCTCGTTTTGGCACGAAGCGGTGGTACTGCACGTAAAGTTTGGACTGGATTTGGTGGTGGTATTGGACTTGGAACTGCTTGGACACGAACGTCTATGCAATTAGAAGAATTACTTGAAGCAAAGAAATAATAGACAGAAAAGTAAAAGAATATAAATATGCGAAAATTCTTGAACGAGATGAGAACTAGAAAGGAAGGGAAAATAAATTATATGGATACATGGAAGAAAAAAAGATTCTATCAAAGATGGCGACACATCATGTATGTAGAGTGTACGTAATCACTAACATTCATTATGGCGATAATTGTTTGAATGAAGTCAACTGAAATACAAACTTTAATATAAATTTTTATCAAACAGAGTTTAATTTTTGAATAAGATTTTTATTGTGTGGACGTGATAGATTTTACTTTTAGATGTGTAGATTGGCTACGTTTCGTTATAAAGACCAGTGGCTCTAGTCTACCTACTTGATGTGCAAGAAGCTATCAATTCTAACAAAGATGTCAGAACCGTTAATGCATGACAATTGATACTATTTCTAAAAAATGTGTTCTTGGCTCACTCTCCAGGTCTTACTGGTAGAGAGATACATAGCATTTTAATTTTAATCATATAACACTTGAATATTTCAGAACAGATAACAATTGCTGTGCTAGACTCAAAGTACTCTGTTGTAAATTGGAACACAGTGCGGAGTACTAGCAATTCTATTTGTCGTGTGTTTTTATGGATTGTAGCGACTAGGATCATCGTCATTCCGATCCAAATAGACTAGGGCTAGGACTAGGACTCTAGCAGACTACTACTAGAGGTCCGAGTCCTAGAAAAAAACAGAAAGGTCGTGGAAAGAACCCTCACGTCAGAAGACAAGGGACAGACTCCCGGCCGTACCTGTTGTACATTTACCTCCGTAGGTGTGCTACCAACAGCAGATTGTACCAGCTCTATACGTACTCATTATTGTACTGTAGGATCAAGTAGGATTACCACCTGTTGTTTGTTGTCCGTTTTATGGAATAATCAGTCCTGCAAATTTAGCTAGCCTATAAGAGAATTCTGCTGTTTTTCATAATATATAAGATACTCGTACTAATTATGCGTGGACGTAAAGCTGAGTCCTGGGTTTAACGAGGTTCCTAAGTGATCTTTTGGTGAGTACGTATATACAAATATATTCATGAAAATGTTAAAATGTACGACCGTTACGAAATTTAAAGAACTTTGGTCGTCGCCGGTCATGCCCACTGCTCAACAAACCCCACCGTTTTATTTTTGGGTGTTTGGAAGTAGTTATGCCTGCTCTTGGTTTCGGTGGTTTCATCTTGAAAAAAAATCACGAACGACCCCTTTTTGAGTGTATTTTTTGTGTGTGTGTCTTCACTGGCATTTTTCGCTTCCGAAGCAACGAACGCGTAAACTCGTTTCAAGGAGCAATTGTCTTTGCTTCTGGACCTTGTACCTTCGCGTTGTAGATCACTTTCAAGGAAGCCTTTGTGTTTATTAACAAACGCCTCTTTCTGGATTGCATCGTTAGCTTGATAGCTCGGGATCGATCAGACGCTTAAAGTCTCTCAGCCTCTCGTATCTTCTACGCGGAGTCCTCGACCTACACAGCCAGGTGCGCGCATGGTCATTGGGTGCGTAGAATTCTACGAGAACCTGAAAAAGCAAACAGTACGCAGCAGCCAGCGTTTGAGTCTATTGCCGGATATCAGAGGATCGGTATAGCTTACTTCCCTTCATTTCGTTTCATTGAACATCTTCTATTCGTGTTGTTAAAATATACAGTATTTCCAGTCATATAGTTTGTAGTTTGGAAAACGAAAGATTGTCGAACGGTAACAGGTAGAGATTGTGAAAGAACCGTTCGATTCTAAAACGCAGCTGTTTCTACCGGGAATGGCTGACGCTCCACAACAGGGTATCGTGGCTATGAGCAGCAATCGGAATATGCCTGCAGCGATTCCGGACAATAATTCAGCCTGGGGATCTTCCGCTGGTAATAACGCTAGTGGTGGAGGATCGGCAATTCTCAATTTTGTCACTGGCACCACCAACACAGCTGGCCAGAAAAACAACAACGGTGATATGCGAGGAAACGCCGTCCAATCAGCGGACCGTGACGCCTGGTCTTGGGGTGGACGCCAATTCAGTTCATCTCGTGAAGTTTACACTCGTTCTCTTTATAGAATATGTCTCAAGTTTACTACATCAGAAGATGAGGATGAAGGCAAACCGGAGCCAGCCACGGCCTACTGGACTCTTTACGGGAAAACCACCACGATCGGCAATGGTGGTCCATCTTCGCACAGTCCAGACGATATTTGTCGTAGAATGGATGATAGTATGACAGGACCAGCTGCGGGCGTCCTCACCCGCTTGTCCGACATTGAAGGGGAACAGGCCGCGATATATGCCCTAAGGGCAGGCATGACCAGTGGCTGGCACATTCGTGGGGATCGTGGTGATGCAGCAGTTCGTGTTGGTAAGGCCAAAGTCTTCCCTACAAATCAAAACTCAAACAGCAATACCAGCGATCCCCCCAAAAGGGAGGCCCAGCTTCTTTCTTTGGATGCAGACCGCTGGGTCCTCTGCAAGGGTGCATCCTTTGCCGCGGGAAATTCAGTCTTCAACGTAGAAGATTGCAATGATGCAAAACAAAAAATTACAATTCATTGCTCTAAGGGACCTATGAAAGGTAAATTGATCGACGTACATGCACTCAGATGTCCGTTTGTCTTTGGTAGAGCACACGAAGCAGACTTATGCATTATGGACCGAGAGTTGAGCCGAAAGCATGGAGCAGTTTTGTATTTGCCTAACCGCAATAAAAGTACACGAAACAAGTCGAACGGAGTTTTCATACTAGTAGACTTGGAGAGTACGGTAAGTTACTTGATTTAAGGATGAAGCCTTGTCTTTACGTTATTCTTGTCTCTTTGCGGAGAACTTACACCGACAATTTTGTTCCTTTTTAGAATGGGTCTTACATGAGACTTGTTGGCCCATACAGCCACAAAGGCATGGGAACACTAGGTGTTGGTGATGAATTTATTGTTGGAAGAACAGGTTTCTCCGTAAATAGATTTGACTTTGGAATATCAGAGGCAATTGGGGCACGTCCAACTATGGAAGACAGAACAGTTGTCATTCAAAGCCTTCTTTACGAGCCTCGTCACTCTTACTATAGAAATGAACCAAAGGACACCCTGCAAGAACTTGCCATGACAAGTTTTGCTGCGGTCTTTGATGGCCACGGGGGAGACGAATGCTCGAATTACCTGGTTGATGCTCTGCCGCATCAGATTAGGCAGCAAATGTTGTCGCAAAGGGAAGAGCTCCGAACTGCAGTAGAAAATAGCCGAGCAATGAGAGGAGGGGCTTCGGAACAAACCGAAGACCCCGCTTCTGAGCTCATGAGGAAAATCCTCAAGGTTGCCTACTTAAGAACCGACAAAGAATTCATCACTCCCAAGACCGCGCCACAGAGTGGTTCAACGGCAGCCACCATCGTCCTAATGGGACGGAGATTATTCGCAGCCAACGTCGGTGACAGTCGGGTTGTCCTTTGTCGTGGCGGGGGTCAGTGTGTGGAACTAACAAGTGATCACAAACCAAGTCGACCAGATGAAGCCGCTCGCGTGAGAGCCGCTGGTGGGTTTATTCTTCACAAACGTGTAATGGGTGAGTTGGCCATTACACGTGCTTTTGGTGACAAGTCCTTCAAGATGGGAATCAAAGCAATGCTCGAGGATGAAGCCGAGGAACTAGCTGGCGGAGTGAATGAAAGTGATCAAGCCAAGGATCTAACTGCTCCGCTCGTCAGCTCAGAACCAGAAATTGCGTCAATGGTAAGTTCAAGAAAGTTCAAATCATTTCAGTCTTAATACTCTTTTTTTCTCACTCAAACCTACAATTTTTTTCTTCTGGTATAGGTTCTAAGCCATAATGACGAATTTCTACTTTTGGCATGTGATGGTCTCTTCGATGTTTTCCGTTCGCAAGATGCTATTGCGCTGGCGCGACAAGAACTCATAGCACACAGAGGTGAACCCGCGGAAGTAGCAAGAATTTTGAGTGATCAAGCGATCCGCGTGAGAAGAAGTCGAGATAACGTCAGTATTCTTATTATTGTGCTGCGCCCATTCTGGGAACTATAAAGATAACGAAGAAACGCAATTAATAGAGTTGTCTCGTCAGTATACTACCAACGAAATGCTTATATTCTGAAATCAAATTGTAGACTATTGATATTGTGTGTGAAATATGTTTGCTACTCAAACTAGGTTACTCTACTTCTTATTGGCAGCAAGGAATTCGGTGAATTTCTCCTTATAATCAGGATGCCACCGACTGAGAGGGGCACGATCCTCCGTGATATCCTGCATGGTCCACGTCATGCGAAGATTGTCAGTCATCCGGTCAACATCGTTGTCGGGACAAATAATATAAAATCGATTTTTGTTCAATTCTTGTACCATGAAATCTACAATTTGGCTGGGCATCCATGCCCCATTGGCAGGTTTGTCTTCATGGAAAAAAACCGAGTTCGCATCAAATTTTTTTCCTGACTCGGCAGCTTTAGCTCTTTCAACTTTGAGGACAATAGATGTATTGACCCATCCAGGCACAAGAAGTGCAGCTTTCAACTTTCCATTAGATTCGTTGCGTTCCTTCATTAGTTCATGTTCTAACCCTTCTGTGTATGCCTTGAGAGCTGCCTTACTCATATTGTATGTTAAATTTCCGGGAGGCATTGTAATTCCCTGCTTAGATCCAGTGTTTACGATAATACCTGGTTCACCAGATTCCTTCATTTTAGGGACAAATGCCAAACACCCATGGATTGGTCCATATGTATTGACACCCATTACTTTTTCAATGATCTTCATGTCAGTCATGGCACCACCACCTGCTCCAATACCTGCATTATTCATTAAAAAATGACATTTGTTACCACTAGCCTCGAAAACTTCCTTTGCCAAGGATTCCATTTGTTTGATGTCTGATACATCTACTGTACGAATTTCAATTTTTGCAGATGCGGCGGCAGCGGCATCTTCAGCAGCTTTCGTCTTGGAAGATGCTAATTCCTTGGCAATGACAAGTTCTTCTTCATCAATATCCACCATCCAAACATGCATACCGTTTGATACACAATATAGTGCTGTTGCACGACCAATACCACTACTTGCACCTGTAATGACAGCTGTATGGCCTTCTTTAAAAATGGTGGATGCAGATAAATCTGGTTGTGGAGAGGAGGATGAGCTCATGATGATAGTTCAAAAGAATTGTTTTTCTTCAAATCAGACAAGTGCAAGACGTAAGAAGTAGGACGTAGGACCCAAGATGTGGATGTGAACTATATAATATAATATCGTTTTGTTCTTTTCAGTGTGCTGTGAGAAACAGCAGTGTCACCAATACCACAACGTTGGAGTCGGTGTGTTGGGTGTACCAGGTACTGTGTCAGAAAAGAAGAAACAAAAAAAGATATTCATTTTCTGCTCTTTATGTACAGGTATTACTGGTATTTGTACAAAGCGTCGTATCTACACAGTACAGTACAAGAGCGTAGGTTCATGGCCCAGAACTAAAAATAGTATTAACCCTATTCTTCTCTCTCTAGAGCTAAAGATGAACTGCTACTTTTCTGTTCCACTGATTGTCGCGGCAACAACAGTCTTTATGGGTAAGGTCTCTATAGCTAGGCACTCTAGTAAATAGCAGTGAATACATCTAGCGCCTTGAAGGTCCATTCAAACCCAAGCATAAGTAGTAGCTTTCACAAGTTGGAAGTAAGAGTCTGAAATCAAGTCGGAAAGAGGAAAAAAGTTTGGAAGGAATAAGAAATTTCAATGCTACTTTAAATATTTTCCTTTTTCACGTGCATTGCTGTATTTGAATCTTCAACATAATCATGTTGTAAGAGACGAGATACCAAAAAAGAAAGATTCTTTTCGATATCTCCAGCCCACTTTTATTGGACTACCCACTCTCTTTTTGTATCTTTACCGTCTGTGTGCATGACGACCACGTGGGAAGCGTTTGTCTAACTCAACACATTTAGTCAATTCAAATTCACGAACTTTCTTCAACTCCCTATCATCCTCTCCAAATTCAGCATTTTTCATGGCATCCTTTTCTAATTGGACCTTGTATTGTTGTTGATTCTTACATTCCTTGACTAAATACTTTTCATAGGAATTTACAACCATACGTTCGACTTGTGCTAACTGGTACCGATCTCGGTAATAGGTACGTAAAAATTTATCCGTAACAAAGTAGGGAATATCCTTTTGTGCTGCCATGGATGTATGAAGGGGATTGACATAGGGGGGTGCGTGTGTTAAACTAAAGTATTTGCTCCCACCTGTATGTCCATGATCTGTCTCACCAAAATTCATAAATGACAAAAGCATGATAAATATTAAAGGCAGCAATTGAATCAATTGTTGAAATCCACTTTCTGGTTCACGACGTGGTTGAGGATTTGCCCGAGCACGTTGTTGTTGTCGAAATTGTGCACCACCGAAACCACCACCACCACCAAATCCATTGGTGTACACACGGAATCCTCCAGGACCATGATGCATGCCTCCCATACCACCAGGCATACCACCACCCCCAAAGAACATATTAAATATATCTTCGGGTGATACATCTTGTCCTCCTCTGAAATGAACTCCACCTGGTCCGCGATGTCCACCCATACCACCACCACGATTGTCTGGATCTTCTTCGCCAGAATGATCGTAAATTGTACGTTTTTGTGAATCACTCAGTGTAGCATAGGCTAATCCCACAGCCTTAAAGGCTTCATCTGCTTGTGGTGCAGAATTTTTATCTGGATGTAACTTTAAGGCTAGTTTTCGATAGGCCTTTTTCAAATCATTATCAGTCGCATTCTGACTCACTCCCAAGACACGATAATGTGCACCTCTTCCACCTTTTTTAGATTCCAACACTTGTTTGACAATTTTGGCTTGATCTTCTGTATATTCTCGTCCACCTGTACCCGTCGATGTTGTAGATGCTGTACTTGCCGATCGTGCAGGGGCGGCACGGGGATTCGGAGTAGTACTAGGACGTGGTGTACTGCTAGCATTACTTGAGGAAGAAGTCGTTCCTCCTCCTCCTCCAGAATTATTATTTAATTTTGATTCTGCCTGTCCTTTCAATGCTTCCACACCAGGTAAAGGATAAAGTTGCAATGACTTTTTAAAAAGTTTTACAGCACGTTCATAATTTCCATCTCTTAATGCTTTTGCACCCATATCCCGACAACGTTCTGCTTCTCCTTTATTGACTTCCATTATTTTATGTTTTGTTTTTCTTAAAAAAAATGATTTCTGACTAATAATTTATCAACGAAACAATGAAGAATGATAAGATTGCAAAAGAGAGTAATGATCTCGTACAACAAATGAATGTAAAAAGTCTCGGTGGCAGTTGCGTTGATGAACAATGATAATTTCTTCTTCAACCGTGTGTCCGTGTTGTTTCAGAGTTTGTGCTTGTTGTATTCTTTTACACGTTCTTCTTGTTCGGTCCTTTTCGATCTGGACTTTTTCCACTTGTCTACGTACGGCGGTACAAGCAAGAGTCATCCAGATCTATCGTCTTGTGGCTGTTTGTCTTTGGCGGCAGTCGTCTGGTTCGTACCTGGGGGTACCTGTATGAACAGTTTTACACACGTAGAATTTCTACCATGGTACGAATCTCATCGTTATTTTCTACGTACTTGCGTATTTTGCAACGTGTAGACAGACCCTTTCCCCACGCAACAGTTTTTTGTGTGGACTGAAAAAATGCGTCACTCCTTATCTGAATAGAACAAGATTGTTAGATGAACTCCACGGGCGGGGGATCCCGATAACGAGAAATCTTTTGCGACCTCTGCGCGAACCTTTTTATAGGCGGCAATCCAAGGTTCGGTGAGATTTTGAAATAATATAATAACACCAGGTACTATGTAAAAAGGTGTACCAGGTACCTGGGGTAATCTATTAGACGCATACTGATGAGCATGTGGAAAGGTCCAATATTCCTGAAGCATTACTTATAGAATATTTTCTCAACGGTTGTCTAACGCATTTCTACATACATAAAGTACCAGCTGACATAGTGTAAATAAGGATTCAAATCCGAACCTCAATTAAATTGAGAACCCCTTTTGTCCGAGAGGACCTATCTGTACCAGGTACACTACCGTGAACAGTTCCAACCACGTCTTGACGCAATCTTCTTACAACAAGTCCCAAAAATCAGAGTACCGCACCAGTACATGAGCGAGTTGTTTCTTCGTTGGTGTCATTGTCGTGTCATAAAATAACAATTAATATAGAGTATTATTCCACAACATGACCAACAAGGAGATATTACCAAATTAACAAGAAAAGGATTATTTATATACCATGGCAAGATTAGTGGATCAAAGAGAAGAAGAAGACGATGCGTTTGATCTTGTGGATGAATATCAAGATCGTGGTGCGGAAACCAGGACGGCAAGAAGAGGACATCAACAGCAAGATCATGATGTTGAGATTTTGAGATCTTTTTTAAAGAATAATCCTGACATTCGTCAAAATCCTGATTCATTCTGGAATACTCATACAAAAGATTCTTCTTCCACAACCGATACAACATCACCATTAACGAATTTTACTAAAACAACAAGAAAGAAGAATCATCGTCATGGCTCTACAAATAAAACAGCAAATCCAAGAAAATGGGCAAATAGAATTCTTATTGTCCTACGAAGTATCCTTGTGGATTTACCATTGATGCTGATTTTTGGTTTATTTGTAGCAATATATTGTTTCCGTACAATTCATCAGAATTACTTTATACCATTATTTAATGCAGCTCTTGTAGATGATAATCGATTATTGGGTGAATATACCTATTATGAAAGGACATGCACAGCACAAGATGTATCAACGACTAATTTAAAAAATATTGTCTTGGATAATAATACAACAACACCTGATGATGCAGCTAATACAATGTTAAAGCATGGTGCTATGGTATTTCCTCATGTATTATCCCCGTCTACCATGACAAAGTTACGTGACTTTGTCGTACGTCGTAATGGTGAAATTTATGAATTGGGTGAAGCCTACCCTGTATCACAGGGGTACAAACGTGCCTCATTCGGCATTGATGCTACAGAAGACCCTATTGTTCCCATTGCACTTCAGGAGGTTGCATCACATCCATTATTAGGTCCGTCCTTGGAAAAATTACTTGGTGCAGATCCTGCCGTCACAGAAATTACTGCTATTACCGCCTATCATGGGTGTTCCGATCAAGCATGGCATCCTGATGTTAAACCAGATGGGAATGGTGTCAAGTATGCAAGAACCTTTATGCATTCCTATAGTTTATTCATCCCACTCCAAGATACATCAGCTTCCATGGGAGCTACAGAATTATGTCCAGGTACACATATGTGTGCAGATGAAGATTTAGTGGAAATGTGTGATGCGAATGGTATTCAATTAAATGAGGCATCAGATGATGGCATATGGCATGGTGGCGATGCAGCATTGTTAAGTCAACAAGTTTGGCATCGTGGATATGGCCATTACGCTCAAGGTGAACAAGAACGTGTTGTCTTTATTGTAAGTTTCATATCACGACCGCGATTGGGTACAGACCATAGACAACTGGCACGTGGTACCTACTTTCATTTAAAGTGGAACATGTGGGGACATACCTTTCAAGATTTATTGGATCCATACAAGTATATGGATAAGTTTCATTCCTATTTAGGATGTTTAGGTCTTTGGAAGGAGCCAGGACGGAATTGGGGATATGATCTTATTACAAGTTCAGTCATGCGCATTGTGAATAATCAGGGTGGTATGGATTATTCCGATTTACCCCGATTTATTGACAATGTCATCCATAACAAGTTTTTTAAACTACCATACTTTTTACAAGGGACGGTCATGGAAAAGGAAGGTGCATGGCAAAGATATATTCGGGAAACGATTGATAAATGTTTCTACTTTTTAGCAGGTGTCAATGTAGTTGTGATGCTGTACTATTTGCTACTAGTGTACCTTGTCCATGATAGTGGAGTATTCGGAAGTAGAAGAGTTCTCCACCGTGCTATACTACGTATTGTGGTTACCCATGGTGTTATGATGTATTTGGGTTATCTATTACTGCGACATGTATCTAATTCTGATTGGGGTTCCAACATTGCATCTGGGAAGACTCTTATGAAACCCTTTCCTCCCTATATTCAGGGATATAACAACAATGTTACCGTGATGGGAATAACAACTCTTCCAGAACGAGATGATATTTTGGTAGGATCACGCTTTGATTCAAAACCTATCGGAGCCTTTAATCGCTGGTTAAATTTTCATCCTGGCAATGTTGAATTTGATCGAATAATCCAACGTCATGCTCATGCTGTTGCATCATACAGAAATACTCCCCATTTGGAAGGTTTCGTTGACAGGTATTTGGAATCTGTTGTGGAAGACTTTGACTCTCGTGGTCAACGGTTCCTGCGCCAAAATTATCATAATGGAGATTGGGAAATCATGTCAACCTCTGAGGCCATGGAATATACAGAGTATGCTATTTTAGCAAAAAGCAATCGTCTATTAGCTGCACTTGATCGGGAAATTTCTTTCCTTCTTGCTGATTATCGTTTTGGACATTACCGAGGAACACGTTTGGCCCTCGATTCTCAATACGATTTAATGAAATGGCGAAACATTATATTTAGAAAATCAATGTCCGAGCTGCCCACTTCCAAGAAGTCGTCGGGATTCACTTTCAAGACCAATTCCTCCAAGTCAACACTTCACCATAATAATATTATGGCAAAATCTCCATCGCTTTCACGAACATTAAATCTTGTGCGTTGGAGTCTTCCATTAGAACACACTAGATCACGGTTCATGTTTCCTGTAGGTAGCATTGTTCTCTCTTTATCAGATGATGCGAAAGATTGGTTGAAGGCAAAAGTCACAAGAGTTTTGGTTAGTAAAGGCAATCGTCGCAGACCCCCAAGCTTTGGTATTAAGTACGATGATAGCGGTGAGGAAATTCTTCAACAGTTTGTCATGGTAGTAAAATATTCTCCTCTTTCGGCTGGTGGTAATGTGGCAGTATGGACCGATAATCAGTGGCTTCATGCCACAATCACCAGAGTAATGCCATCGGGAGAAATAGATGTAGTATTACCAAATGGTAATGTTTGGCATCGTGTTCCTCGACATTTGTATAACTATAAATATGGCAACTTCAATCGCTCCTAAATTTAAAAAAATAAAATTTATCAAGTAAACAAATCCCATGTTTATTTTAGATT
Organism: Asterionellopsis glacialis; assembly: GCA_014885115.2. Lineage (NCBI taxonomy): Eukaryota > Bacillariophyta > Plagiogrammaphyceae > Rhaphoneidales > Asterionellopsidaceae > Asterionellopsis > Asterionellopsis glacialis. The sequence goes on along the minus strand of WKLE02000989.1, from coordinate 47,673 downwards.
CTGTACACGTAGTGCTTGGAGTTTTTCGTGAGATATCGGATTGGACAGAATGTGCAATCTTTCGGCTCCTCGTAAATTATGAATGTTACTAGGAGATGGCAAGTTTCTGACACGAACCTGACACGAACTTAACCGTTCCGACCAAATTCAAATTTCAAATAACCCATTATTTGTAACGTTTCGTATAAAGGAGGGGTGGCATCTTTTCTCCTTTGGTTCAAGAACTCTGCATGAAGAGAAAAGATTTTCTGGTTTAACACTGTGAAAGCCTTTGCACGTCGCAAATTTGTAAATTTTGGGGTGTTGTGTCAACCTTTTTGCAAAATCTAAACGAACAAAAAATTAGACAAAAATTCTTAGATAAAACAAAGCATAGATTTTTGTAAACTTTTGCAAACGACGAAAGACTTTATTCTTACCGTGGTGCGAAAGATTCTGTCTGAATCTACCAAAAACATCATTCACAGTCATCTGGATTTCTGCTGACGATAAGATTTTTTCACCGAAGAAAGATGCTGTCACCATGACTGCTGAAAGCATCGCCATGGCATTGGCCCTAGTAATCTGCTTGGAATCTGCGACATCTAAAACTTTCAAGGCAGCGGTGATATAAGTACTTATTGAATCTTCTGACGTGCATGCAAGTGGGCTTAGTCCGACGCAGAACACAAGAATATCTATTTCTCCACTATGCCCATTATCCCACATGGAAAAGATGTAACTAAACATTGCAGCTTCGTATCTCCCCTTTATTCCGACATTCTCCATTGCTAAATTCAACCGCCGACGATCAACAGTCGTCCTGCCCCTGCGACTGGAATTAAAACATGAATCTCGCAAGTTAATCAGTTTTCGTATATTAAGCTTCATACAATCTGCATGTCTTGCAAGTTCATGAGACTTGACTGGGCCGTAACTTGATCCGCTATTCCCCATCGTAATCGTAGTCGAGAATGATTCTAATACACAATATCTTTTGTTCTGTGAAACCTAAAACCTGATGCCTGAAAATAATGGCCATTTCTGCGGATAAACTCTGTAGTAGGAACAACTCTCTCGGACCAAAGGACCTTAGGTCCTACCAGGTAAGGTACAGGTAAGACCTACCGGTATGATGCATACATGCATTATGTGTCGTACCTGTAATATCCATCAGGTATATGGTGATGCATAGAACACTAATTCAGTATGACAAAGAATAAGTTCGAGTGTCTTTATAGGAAATTATCCGATGCGTTCACGAGTCATTTATTGTTTTATACAATATTGAATACTAGCACACAAAAATTGCTGTTGGCTTCCATCCGTTCAACGCTCAACACTAACAACGGCCATTGTCCTATTCAGTGTACAAGCCTCTTGCAGTAATTGCGACAGATTTACAGATTTGCAAATCGATATAACCTCCGTGAATGAATCAATTAGGGTAACACATATAAGAATACTCGACGAATAGCGAGCCTCGGGCATATTATTAATAATACTTAAAAAATAAAATAAATGTGCCTTCCTCACCAAATTTTCACGAATAAAGTTGTAAGATTCTGTAGGTCTTCAAATAATAAATAATTTTCGACACATACACCGAACACACTAACCTCGATTACATACATCCACGTAATACCCATGCTACTGTGGGACTACAACCAAAAAGTTTGATCACATGTCTCCACTTTCCACCATGGTGATGGTCATCTCCACTTTATTGTGGAATGGGAAGACCTTTTACCTTCTCCACTGGTTTGTCCCCCAGAAACCAGATACAACTGGACTCAGTTGACAGACTCTACAGTGTACAATCTGCTTTCACTGTACATTTTTCTTATATTCAAGTTTAGCCCAAACAACCTCAATAGTAGACACACATAAACGATTAGATGAAAGTCAATACATTCTCTCCTGCTCCTGTAGATCTGCAGTATCTTGGTACAGTCCATGCCAGCATACAAGCAATCAGCAATTGTTTATTTGTAAGCTTGGAAATTTCAGAAATTTAAGCAATCCAAGCTTGCCTTCCTCCAAAATTGTTTATTTTATGTCATCATTTACTTCACCATTTCCTGCTGTCTGGCACAAGAGATAAGCAATTGCATTTATCTGAGCTTGGAAATTTCAAAAATATGAGCAATCCAAGCAGAGGTTGTTAAGAGATTCTTGAGAATATCTCAACAACCTGCTACAGAGGTTTAACTAATCTTAATGTATTTGGAATATAACTGCCAAGTTAGTTATAACAGCCAGACTACGATGGATACGGTGGGCCCCATGATTTGAGAATCAGAACCATGACTGACAAGAAAATCTGTCAAAAGTATAATTTGGATCATGAACTCTAGGAGTGGTAAGAAGGTTTGCAAAACCCTGGGTATCAATTCTTTCTGAGACATGTTGAGAAGGTTGAATGGTTCCATTACCATTAACATGAAGTTGATGAATTATGAAATTACTGATGAATCAGGTTAACATTGTGTGAACTTGTTGGCTAACATGATAATCAAAGCATCAGTTCTTAATATTCTGATGATGCATGCTGAGATGTTTGTCAATAATATTTTGACGATGATTTTCAATTGCTTCCATATTGGCAATGAGAGGAATATCTAGCATCATGTCTCTATTACAAAGCAAAGATCCCACAGACACTGATAAGGATAGATTGTAAGGATGGATTGATTGTAATATTCTAACCCATTCTTATCACCCATATTTTAGTCTGTTGATTCAAACCTCTTATCACACACGCATGGGTGATGAGAGCCCTCTGTTCAACTGACTCGTTTGTTGAGTCAAACTGCTTAATTTTGTCTGGCCATGTGTTGCAGCTTTCATTGTCAACTGCACTCATGATTAGATGAAATGGTTTGGAGTGATTTGCAGCATTGACCCTCTGCATCAGGTTTATCTTCTGAACCATTGTACTTTTTGCTAATAATTTTCTGGGCATGCCCCCTAGAAGTCTGGTACTAAATCTACGGGGATTAATGAATTTGTTTCCTTTTATCCATGTTGTTAGACATTTCATTGATTGAATTTTTGTTCCTCTTGGAGGCAATGAATGTCTGAGAGGATGCTACATGTAAGAGTCTGGTACCTAACAGGTACATTTCTACAATATACGTTAAATTACTGGTATATTTTTTGTCCAGTATATTGAGATGTAGAAAATCTTGTAGCTTATCACCAACGTCGTGGGCCAGACATGGGTGATAAGGCTTCTACAGAGACTTGCCATACTTCCAGTACCTCATCACCCACCAAGATGGGTGATAAGGAAATGGGTTGGGATATGAACTATGTGAGTTGCTGCTGTTGGACAAGTGTCAATACACTAATGTGATATCCTTGTTGCAGATCTTATGGTGGATTTGTGCACTGAATGAATGTAAATCCATAAGACATTTCCAACAGTTTGATGTACTTGTTTGTATATGGTGTTTGGTGTTTGGTGTTTGGTGTTTGGTGCTTGGGGGGGGGGTAAAAGTTGTGGGTACATTGACTATTCTTCCTTAATTATGAAACATGTGTTAGAAGGAAATTCTCCACCATAATCATAGATACATTTCAATGATTATGAGTATCTTGATGATATCCAAAATTTTCAAATTGTTGTGCTACATGCTTTGCAGTTTGTTGTCAATATGTAAAAACTCAGAAAAATTAATCAGTGTATTGATGACTAAAATTACTGTGACTTTGATTGCTTTTAGTCGGCTATTTGAATAATCCAACAAGGACCACCAACAAGCTGTGCTAATAATGGTATTTCTCATGAAGGTAATTCTCTAAGGCTTTATATCTTTAACATGCATTGCATCTACTGATTAAACAATGAATACATTTTTTGAAGTTTGGATCATAAAACAAGGGATTTGTATAAGTTCATAATACCACCTGTATAGACTATAAGATGAACAACTCATCTAGGTTTTGAGTTGGAATAACTATTTGTCAAGGATCATTAGTGTTCCCAATGTAACATACATGATCAATTCCTGAAGCATGTATTTGCTGGGTTCAAATTGCAAATGGTGTTTGAAGTATGGTATCTTTCTGTTGACATGTTTGAAGATGTTGGTAATCTAAGAGTATGCCTTCATGGTTCAAAGTGGGTAAATTGAGGAATAAGAATATCATTTCAGCAGGATTATCATTTTCCATTGCAAATTGAGATGGTGGTGGTTTAATTGGGAATATAGTTCCTACTTGTTGTTATTTTTCTTTTGACAACAACAGAATGATATGTCCATAACCAGGTAGGACCTAGTCAACAGTCTATACTTTAGAACTTAGAGCATACACAGTACAATTTAAAATGACTAATTAATGTTAGAGGGTTTGTAAACTCCAGAGGCTTATATATGAGCCTGATCCATAAAAAAACCATGCATCAGACCATCTTTTTGAGTCAAGATATAAAAACTTCAAAATTTTAGGATTGGTACAAAAATGCATTGGTTTTTCATGGATGGGGCTCATATCAATTCATAGAAACATATATATTTATGTTATCCACAAAAATTGACTCAAGTAGGTTTTTTATGGGCATCACCCTATCTTTCCAGATACCCATCCCCAATTTGAATTATAAAAGGGATGAAAAATTGTCAACTAGTTGTTTACAGGATTGAAAATCAACCAAGTCATATAGTATACTTCTGTGGATTCAGACAAATCCAAATATATCACTCAAAATCTCTTGTTGCCCTCTATCATTTTATTGGGTCAAACTACATACTGGAAATTATTTGTTCCCAAATGTGTATTGGTCGCATTAAAGTGTCCAATGCCTAATTATTTGATCTAATGATCATGTTACCCATCACCACAGCCTTTTTTTCTTGTGATGACCATCTTTTGTTTCTCAGTGTCATCAATTTTATGACTGATTGTTGTTTAGTAGAAATGCTTTTTCTCGTGGTTTGAGAGTACTAGATGAATAAAAATGGTAAGAACATAATTTCAATCCATTGTTTTGTTTGTTGTGTAGCTGACTGCATCCTACAAAAAATCATCTAATTTGGTTTCTCACAAGCTATCATCTTCTTGTCTTCGTGATAATTTTTTAATAGGTGAACTATTTTGATAATATCAACTGCTGCAGTGACAGGAATGGATATGGATTCTGCCATATGCCTGCATATAGAGTATGATTTTTATACAAAAAGATATTTTTTACAAGAGTCATAAGTAGCAACAATCAATCATCAGAGTCTCCTACCTATGGAAGTTTTTGTTTCGTTTACTAAATTGTTTGAGAAATATAAAACTTGGTTGTTGGATTTTATAAATGAAAAAATGGTGTCACTGGAAATATTGGAGCTGCTGTGACTAGTTTAAAATAGAGTACCAAAAGTCTACAATTTTGTATCTGCTGTCTACAGAAAATCAAAACAACCTACCAATGTATACTAAACAAACAAATAGGTTCATATGATGTAGAGATCAAATGAAATGCTCTAGATGTAGTTGATTGTGGAATATGTAGATTTAGAAAGAAGGTACACAACAAATATAGAAGTTGAAAAAAAAATCATTTTTTTTTGGTTTTTACATTCTAAGTGATTCATTTAAAATTCATAAGAAACCATGTTTCAAGGCTCTTCATGAATATCACATAGGTTTGCATACTTGTCTTTTATCTTTCTATAATGTATGACCAGTTGATTGTTGCTATGTCATAGTGTCCTGTTGTTCATTTTGATCTCATCATTGTTGTGATGAATTTTGTTCATTTTTGGCTGGTGCTTTTACTTAAGGTTTTTTTACTATTCTTTTGGATGTCAAAAATGTCCAGAAAGAAGGACAGACTCCACATAGTAGAAGATGCAATCATTATTGCACGCCATCCACCATTTTTTTAACATAGTTAAAGTAGTTTGTTTTTAGTTTAACTTTGATCCATGTATGGCCTGTAGTGTTGCCTTCATCTGTGATCTAGAGGTGCAAACTCAAAATGAATACTGCTTATATATAGCTGAATATATTGAACTTGTTAGTGGGCGTCTCAATTACGCACATGAGATTCAACAGGTGGAAGCGACAAAAGTTGATAGGGTTTCAGTGCTTTGAAGTAAGCATATTTCAACTGGCATGTCATACAAAGACTGATGGCTGTCTTTACTTTGAGATTTTTTGTCAACAACATGAACTACCTACATGTGCATGATGTCCAGATTTCAAGGGTGATCATAGTTGTGTACTGTATGGATGGAAACATGTATTGCAAAAGGAAAATTTTAGAGCTTTTGTGATATTTAATAATCATAGTTACATTATTTGATTTATGCTCTAGTTTAGATTAACATCGTTGGACTGACTACAAGTTACCTTTAAGTTTCCTTTTCTCTCTTTTTAACACCAATGCAGTATTAGCATTATAAACTTAACTTGCAAAAGACACAGATAAAATGGAATGAAAATGCACACCTATTGGGCTGGTAGAACATACTGCATGACTTGGTTTTTTTGCAGTAAGCCTCAAAATACAACTAATACAATAGATCAAGATTTTTTCTTTTTAGAACGAGGAAATGATAATGATTTACCTTTTCTTCTTGCTGCCAATGCTGCTTGTACAACAAGACGTGCATTTTGAGATTGTGATGAGGGTAATGGTGAATCAAAGAATGAAACTCCACTCCCATTGGCTTTGGGTTGTTTTCGTATAGGTGTTTGCTGATGATGATGCAATTGGACGGCACCACCCACAAGACTTGTAATATTTTTAGGTTTCTTTTTAACAGGTGTTTGATCTTCTGAAAAGCATAAAGCTTTGGTAGGTGTTTGACAAAAAGATGATTTGTGACTTTCTTTCGTTATTGTAATTGTTGCTGTCGCTGTCAATGGCTTAGAAGGTGTTTCAGTGACTATAGCTTGTCCAACTGCTCCTGAACGTGAAGACGAATTCCCATTGGACGTCTTCATAGATTGCTTTCGAGTGCTTGTAGCGGTTGAAATTGGAGGAAGAGATGATTGGTGATCTACATCATTACAACTACTAGCGACAGTACTAGCAGTTGTGGTAATTTGACGATCCACAGCTTTCTCATATTGTTTTGTTCTTATTTGTGGTGGTGGCGATGATGATGATGATGATGATGATGATGGTTTTGATCTTGGCTTTGGAGGTAAATTTACTGAACCAACTACTGCTGCGGGTACTTTTACAGCTAATCTTGATATGCCATTGGTATTGAAATGATTTCCTACATAGTTTTGTTGACTCCCCTTGAGCAACGGATTGTTGGAAATTGTATTGGACGTTATTTGAAATGATTTTTTATGAATCTTGGTTGTCATTCCATTCTTTTCCTCCTCAGCCTTGCCTTGGGTGCCTGTACTATCATTATTTTCCGGCTTTTTCACAGAAAATGGTGAAGAAGAGGGAGAAAAAGATGAGGAAGAAAGAGATAAGTTTTTGTTTGGCGAGGAAGACGGTGCATGAGTTGTTGGCGAAGCGTGTGTGGCCTTGTTCGTCCTTTGTTGTTCACTACATGAGGGGAGCGACGCTTGCTCTCGATCAGCATTGTTTGTCGTCACTCTGCTGCTACTAGAATTGTTGTTATTTCCATCAACATGCTCTTCATTCATTCCAATGGCATCTTCCTCTTGATTGTAAGGATTTGAAATTTCAAAAAAATCATAAATTTCTTGCAGTACAGTAGGTATTGAATGATACAAATATTTTGGTAATACGGATGATTCTTCAAGGAAGGATGATAATGATGTATCAAATCCAAGTAAAAAGGTTGCTGTTGAAAGAATATCTGTGATATCTTGGATTAATTTTTCCAATGGTGATGACGATGTTGTTTCTTCTCGCTTTCGTTTTTTCTTCTTTTTCTTTGAAGACTGTTTCTTTGCTTTCTTACTATCGTTGTCAATAAACTGTTCCATATTATAATGATCTAAAAATATTGAGCCTCCCATGGCATACAATTGTAATCGTATCATAACTTGAAGTTGAATTGTTCGTAACAAAGTGCCCTTGCTACTTGTAGTTTCGTCTTTGTTGTTCTCTTGGTGGACAGTACCATCATTTAGCTGAGTCATCACCTTTCGTGCCATTTCAGATATCATGGTAGGAGAAATGAAAATATTTGTATCATCTTCATTACATAAAAGTAATTGTGATAATCGTTCTTTATCAATAACCACGTCATTATTGTTCGAGTCGTTGATATTCCTAGTAGTGCCATCATTTTTTGTATCATTGCTGTCCTTCATTATTGTTGTGTTTGATGTTGTTTCACAATCATTCTTCGTAATGCTCGATACCATCATGACACAACATTGTGGTAATTGTTTTGAAACCCAATCAAGAGGTGTAGGTTTATTAGATTCTAAACAAGAATGATACTTTTTCACTACATCTTCCAATGGCGAAGGATGAGTTGAAGCCATCATCCATTCTTCTTGACTAAGTTGTGTTCTCCAATTTTGTGGTGGTACTGGTATTGGTGGTGATTCTTTGGTTGTCAAATGTTTCTTCCCTTCAGTTTTTGTTGCGGTTGTTGATAAAGCAGTATTCTCAAATTCCGTCACCTTGGTCCTTTTTCGATGAACTTTGTCGTCAGTAGTAGTAACACAGATACCATCCGAGTTTCCATTAGTCCCCATTGACCTTTTGTGATGTGTAGGACCTTTCTCTGATGGAGAATCATCGTTGATTTCACCTTTCGCCAAGATCTCCAATGGTTGAAGGATTGCGCTTTTGTTCGATTTTGGTCGCAATACATATAATTGCTTTCTTTTGCAATCCGTGTAAGAAGACGAATCTGATAGTACCAATCCAGCATTCATTGTATACAACATGACATTGATTGTTATCAAATCAAGTTCATTCTTTACATGAAAATCATTCTCTTTGTTGTTGGTGTAGTTGGAAGGTATTGGTTTTATTCGTTTATTTCTGCTCATGCTGTTGTTGTTTTCGGACAATGATGACAAGGGCTTTTGTTGTTGGTGTTGTTTTAAGGTATATTGCTGTAACGACATGTCTATTTCTTCGTCTTTACCATTTTCAAGATTTGTGACAAACAATTTTCCTTTCTCTTGTCGGACAGGTATCATTTGTTCCAATATAAATCGTTTTGGAAGTTTTGGAGCTTTGGTCATTGGTGTGTTGCTAGTAGTAACTGTTGGTTTCAAACTAAGACAACAATGAAGATTACCAGATAGTACATGATGATTTGATTTGTTTTCCTCTTGGTCACCACTACCACTTATACCACCAAATGTTATTGAAATAATATTGTCCTCTCGTTGTTTCATTGGTTTTACTGATGCTGCTGCTGATGCTGTTCCAAATCGTTTCAAAGAGGAATGATTCAGGTTGTTCGATAATAATAATGCAGACGATGAGGTTATCGTTGATTTTGTGGAAGTGGGAGGATTTTTCGATTGCACCTGCTGAGCCAATCGCGATCGGTATTTATGTTTTGGTGGCATCTTGATGACCGTGTATGTGTATTTTCACGCTATCCTAGAGTGCCTGAGAAGACAGAGTTGGGTTTGATATCCGATTTCACTAAAAAAAGAATTTTTGGATTCTCTTCTTGGTCCTTGGCCCAACGGCAGTTTTCAACGAAGAACTCCGCTTCTAAAAGATTCAATCAAGAAGTTCTCTCCACAAGGTATGACATGTGAATTGCAAACTAACTACATGCCCAGGATATATCGCATGCGCACCTCTGTCGCTTTTCTTGAGGTCTCTCTAGATCCGAACTGGCAAAACGAACAAATCAGAGAAAGCAAAAATGGCACAAAAAGATGAGTTTAGTTTTTCTCTTGTGCTTTCATTTTGGCGCGCCCCTGCCGGCCGGCTCCATTGATGACATCATCATGACGAATAATCAATGTCTGTCACGCACCCCCAAAAAACTAAAGAAGACCCCACACCACACACACTGGGCTCATCTCATTCCACTGAAAAAAATCAAAATAACCATCCCAAAAAACAGGAAGGATGGAAGATTGCCCAGAGCTTACACCACACAAGAAGCACACTGACAGTACTTGCCATTGTCATCATCAGGATGAGAACCATGTTACCCATCATTGCAGCCTCTTTTTCTTGTGATGACCATCTTTTGTTTCTCTGTAGCATTGACTTTATGACTGGTTGTTATGTAGCAGCAAACTCTTTTCACAAGATTTGAATGCTAGACAAATAAAAATGATAAGAAAATAATTTCAATCCATTTTCATGTTTACAGGCTTTATTGCATGGAAATGCATGTGTTACTTGATTTCTCACATGATGTCATCTTATTAATGTCTTCATTTTAGTGTTGACATGGGTCATGGGTGAAATATTTTTAAAAATATCAACAGAAAAATGGAAATGGATGCTCTTCTGTATGAGTACCTAGAGTATGAATATTTTATACACATTTTTATACAAGAATGATGACAACAGTAACAATCAATTCTTTGAATATTAATCAAGCTGATATAAAAACAAGTTCCACAATAAAAATAAAAGTCAAAAGAACAAAAAAAATTATTTTTATCAATTTTTACATTTTATATGATACTCTTGTAAACATTACATTAAATCATGTACAAGACACTTCATGAATATCACACATGTTTGACTACTTTCTTTTCTAGATTCTATGTTTTATGACCATTTGATTGTTGTCACTTCTTAGTGTCCTGCCATTTTTGACCTTGTCATTGTTGTGGTAAATTTTGTTCATTTTTGACTGATGCTTCTACACAAGGGTTTATCACCCACTCTTTGGGATGTCTGAAATGTAATTTTATCTTTGTCTTGGTTAAATGGTGTCCTGACCAAAAAGGGAATTTATGAAAAATATGGCTGTGTCAGGCTATAATTTTTTACTTTGGAATAAAGTATACCCCATATGAAAGCTATTGTTTTTTTAAAAACTTCAGAATAAATTATACCCCATATCATACTGCAAAATGAAACCTGACACATGTTATGCTGCAAAAAAATGAATACTGTCAAGTCTTTTCTAGGCTATTCTCTGCCAGAGTAAAAAAAGATATTTACTTGACTAACTGTACCAAGCAAAGTCAAAATACCAAAACAAAGTAGCCATTAGAGAAAATAGTCACTAGAGTCTAATAGAAGAGTTGCTTTGATGTGTTTTTTCTCTTTCTCCTCTTCTAAACACACACCATCTCATCCTCCCAAGTTTGTTTGTTTTTACTTCTTGCTGCAGGTGTTAATTACTGTTTTACTATTCTGGTTGATGCTTCTGCCTCAGCAAAATCTTCTACTAAGAACTGCAGCAGTAAGGGTATCAATTTGCTGTTCATAGCACAAATCATCCATGATGTGGCTGGTAGAAGAAAACCCAGGAGGAGGACTACTAGTGCACATTGATAAAGTCTTTATCACATATCATATTTAAAAATACATCCTCAATGATGGTAGGAGAAACTTTTTCCTATGGTAATTGATTTGTTAATAGTTACATTAAGTCCTTTTCAGTGCATCTTTCATTGGGGGGTACATGGGAGATAATTGCAAAAGAATTTTTTCCTTGATGTAAATTTCTACTAAATGGTATTTATGATCAAGGATCTTTTGTGTATGACAGAATGAATATGGCTAGTGGTAGTTTGAGTGCCTAATGCAACATCCATTTGTGCTTGGATGGTGGGGCTACCCTCTTTCTTGCTGTAGTATATCTACAAATAACATAATAAGAAAGATTGAATGTGGCATGGGTAAGTCTTCTTAAGACAATATGGGTCCTGTGCTATCCTTCTTTTTGTTCAAAGTCAAACTCCCAGTATGTGACAAAAATGTTTGTTCTATTTATTTTTTTCATCTGTTTTGCTAGATGTACAATCTTATGCTGCTGGTAATGAATTATATTTGAATTTTCTATTTTGTATCACAATCTTCTTGTAGCAAATTGGCTTTACCACACACACTTCAGATGATAACAAGTTTGATGCATAACTTGTACCTCCTCTTGAACCCTCCTATATTGTATTCTGCCCTTCATGTTCTTCTTGCTGTAAGAACACACTGTGCAATATACTTGACTTTCTTAGTACTACTTCATATGAGCCATATATGTTGGTTGATTTCTTACTTTCTTCTTGGTGTTAAAAGTAGTAAACTAAAAAGATACTTTTCCCACAAAATGTAAAGATTTAAACCTCCATTGGTAGAGGAAGTAGAATTCAAAAGATTCACCTTTACTTACTAAAACACAAGGAATGGCTAGTTTCTTATCATTTTTTTATAATGCAAAGTAACAGAGATTTACTTCTGATTGTTAGAGGTCTCTTGATTTTATGTGTAAATTGTTTTGATTACAATTTGGAATTTTTATCTAACTCACCTAATATATAACTACAGTCCATTTTATAAGGGCAGTCATGGTATCTGGGCTTGCCTGTAAGAACTAAAAAAACACCATAAGTATCATCAGTTCTTTTAGAAAATCAAGCAGATGAAGATGGAGAGAAGACTTATCAGGATATAATGTCAGCAGTAGATTATAACAGAATATACTTTTGTGGAAAGAGATGGTGCTACAATTGGTTGAAAATCATATCTTTTGCTACACTGATGAAGAACTTATCAATTTCTGTGTCACACTCTTACAGTTCCTTGGTATTTAGTAACTTCGGAGATACCAGCAAAATCTAATATTCAATTGTAAGACAAATGAAATTTGCAAAAATAGTATCAAGCTGTGAACAATGGTTTTTTGAAAATCCCAGCCAAAGAATAATTATGCTTTGGACCTCTCTGCCATTTTTTGACAGGCCAGATACTCTGCCATGCCAGCCAAGTACAACACACAATAACAATTTCTATTGTTGAATAAAACTTAGATGAGAAATCTCAGATAGAATGCAAACTGCAATGCTGTTGGTTAGTACTAACAAAAATGACATTTATGAAATTCTTTGCTGCAGTACCACTAAGAAGTATTTATCAAGAACTTGTTGTTGTGGAATTTTAGGTACTGTTCAACCAGCACACAGGGTTTGATTGGTAGTACTGCATGGGACTGTACTAGAAAAGAATAAATCTTATAAGACAAAAATCTAAGATAGGGTACAATACCGCTGTATGGTCTCTGTTCAAGGTAAAAATAGTAATCCAAGCTCACTCCTACTTGGTTGACATGAAGCAATAATGCAATCTTTACCCTTTAGGTATGGCAGAGAAATGAAAATTGAATCTAATGAAGTTTTGAACATTTCATACCAAAAAGAAGTACCAACCCACTCTTTAGTTTCAGTCCTTGTTAAATTGGAGGACACTCTGTACAAAGACCAAGAAAAACAAGTTATTTTTTTGCTTTTGTCTTGCATGTTCTTGTACTAGAAAAACATTCTACTATACTAATGTTTTATACATACCTTGATTCTGTTCTGTTTTTGCTTCTGCTAACACCTTGACTGTAAACAGATTTTAATCAGTGTTTATCACTAAAAACAAGAATATATAATCCTTTGTCTTGCTGGTGGTTACACCATCTATTCTATAATTTTATTTGCCCTCCTGTACAATCATTCCACAAAGGTTAGTGTGTTGATGAGTCCATGCATTTTGGGATATATATTTATAAAAGCCAATTAGTTGACAATTCAGTCCTTCTGCATAATAGTGATTTAGATCTTTCCCTTTTAAGTATGAAAATGTATTTTTTCTCCATGTGAAAATCCTGCAAATTCATTCTAAAACATACCCAAGTGCATTAAAAAATTAATATCCTTACCAATATAAAGTAGTTGCTGTCTAAATGATCTTTTAATATATTGTGTGTGTGCACTTGGTCAGTGCAAAATGTGAATTGTATCAAATCTTATTTTACAAAAAAAAAACTTAGAAACATTCCACACCTGCTTTAGTTATTACATGGTTCTGGTTGTCACTACAAATTGAGTTTATTTGGTTTGCCCTGCACAGCAGGAATGGGTGATCAACAGATATTTAGTTTTTTTTTTAAATGTATTGCAAATTATGAATCAGGGTTTCTTTTTAGAAATGTTGTTTTCTGAACTGCATTTTGGAAATATCACATGTAAGCTATTTTTATTTATGATTCATTTTCAAAATAATGCTGTCTGCATCAATAAGATGGTTATCAGTATCAGAATAATACCCACCACACTTATGTTGTTGTCTCTTGCATATCAAAGAAATAAAGCAGCTGGATTATTATATAGATTAATTCTAAAAGTACTCCACCCCCCGTAACTTTGTTTGTGAAATTTTTGTTTAATCGCAACAACCATCAGCATATAGATGAGTTGGATTTTTCACCACAAAATGCTAAAAGGCTAGTCCCCAAAAGACCAAGTTTGACAATATAGTGGTCTACTACCAAAAAGACCATGAGTGCAGAACTAGTACAAGACTTATAGTATACAATTAAAAAAATCAAAGCTACAGGAAACAAGAGAAAGCTGCTCTAAAGATTGCAAAACAATAAGATTCTATCCAGAAACTCTACAAAACAAAACAGTCAAGATAGAAGTGCACTTATAAATGTGTTGAAAGACAAGCAAGGAGTTGTGATTATTGTTACAGAATCTAACATTACAAAGATTTCCAAAATACCATAGAAACATGCTGGTATTAATATTGAGAGGGAATTGCTATGGTGAAGAATTTATAGAAGAAACAAGCAGCATGGGAATCTTTTTAAGACAAAAATTCTTATAATACATGTGTGTATATTATGTGCTTGCTTATACATAGCAACAAAATGTTTAGGGCAGAGGGGAGAGAGGGAGCACAACACCATGAAGCACAACCATATAAATTCCAATTTCATTTAATGCTGATGCATATTTTCCTATGAAAAAATTATGTTACCATCTGGTACACAACCAATGTGTGTGTATTCTCACTACAAACACACACAAAATTTAAAAAATACAAAGCTCATCTGGTATGCTCAAAATAGCCACAGCAAAAATAGCTTGAAGTTTTTCTTCAATGTTTAATAGCATTTTTTGTCAAGAAGGTCCCAAAATACCGTACTTTTCTCAAAAAGAAAGTTCAAGAGGGAGACCATAAATATCATATTTTCCATAGAAATGGAATTCTTGTAACAGGGAACATTGTTGAACAAAAATCTATTCTAAGTTGATTCAGCTGGTGCAGTACTACCTGGTATCTGACCACTTCTAACTGTTATATGGAATATTGAAGACAGAAAGTGGTATGTATTATAATAATATTTTGTACCAGAACAGGACCATTGTGGACTGTTTGTAGAGAGAACAAGAATATCAACTATTATGTTCATATCCAGAACAAGCTATGGGTTACATGTATCTGAAAGGCAATAGTACAGACATATTTTACAAGATCCAAGAAATGTGTTAAATCAATAAATACAAGGGAAAAAAAGCAGAAGGATTTTATGTTGGGTCTTGTATATAGTAACTTTGAATTAAATCAATTACCAAGAGATACAACCAAGCTATTCAATAAGTACTCCTGATGATTTTGAACTGGAAGTAAAGGAAATAATAACAATATTTTTACAGTTTTAGTACTGCTTTACTAGAAATTCCTGGTTCAGTAAAATGAAGGAAGAGGACATGTATCATACAGGAAATCCTGGATTTAATTGTAACAGTATTAGTAGTATATGAAAAGAACAATGATTGGCAGAAGGGAACTGTTAAACTTATAGCAATAAATATTAGTGACAATGCCTATCTGCTGATCCATGACAATTAAAAAAATTCTTTTACCTACAAGTTGCAAATATCTTTTCCCAAGAACATTGGGATGACTATCCTTTAAGGTAAAATCTTGAAGACATGCACTTGTACAAACATCAAAAACAAAACTTTTATACCATGTGCTGGTATGTGAAATTTTAGTGGACTTGCCAGCAGGTTTAAAAATGCTATACTAGTACTGAAAAATATGACAACTAATAACTCAATATTAGAAGCTACCAAGCAAAGAATGATTCTTTTCTGACAGAGTACTTAAAATCAATTCTAGTGTTCAACTGGTGATTGATAAAAAGAAGTCAATGGTTGATGAACTGAAATATTAAGTGAATATTTGAACAATGACCACAAAAGTGAAAAAGGAAGGAAAAAAGAGATAAAAAGTCTTTAATTTTGGAAACAGGAAAAAATAAGAAAAGGCAACTCAAAATTGAAGAAGACTTGGAGCTTATAACGAAGACAAGTCAAAGAAGATGGAACAAAGTGGAAAATTTGTTTTCAGCTCCAACATAGTGGTACTGGTGCTCACAGTGCTAGTGATTCAAAGAATTGAAATGACAAAGCAAAAATGGCTAAGCTGACTGAATGGACCCACTCAATCAGAGCAAAACCTCTAAGTACAGCAGAAAAATGAACTGATAGCAAAATAAGAAATGATGACCAGATGACCAGCCCTTGATTAGTGCAAGTGAGTGAATTATTATTAGGACTTCTTACAATATCATGCAATTTGCTTATGGAACAGATATTTGACAAGATTAGATTAGATTGATTCTTAGGAGATTGAATGCAATAATAATAAATGCACTTTTTGATTGTATTTTTGTTTAGTTGGTCAAACAATATATATTGTTGACATCACATAAACAGAAGTATACAATAGATTATATGTACCTTACAGTATATTTCACTAATTGGGTTGTGAAATACCAGACCCATAGGTAAATTCCCCTATAATTGAGCTTGTACCCCTCAAATATGCCCCAAATATAGCCCTGCAATTTGTTTTCCATTCCTTAGTAGATTCCATGCCTATCATGATCTCATAACAACTAAGGTATTATATCACAATAATTTGATACTTTAAGAATTTGGAATTCTTAAAGTATCAAATTTTTCTATAACCAATCTCTCTTCAAAGTCCTTGTATGGCAAGGCATTCACAAATATTACAAAATCATTTAAAAATCCTTTCATCAGTACTATGAATGAATTGCATTTCCTTGACTTCATCCACTAGAGGCTAATATAATTATATTCATTGCTTCATATGTTCTCTTCTAGTAAGTCATCAAATGTAAGTCCAAGACCAAGGTATCTTGTAGCACCAAATACCAGGAACTCAACTAACTGGAGACAATTGTGGGTTCCTATAAAATCAGTTTCCATCTTTCTCTAAATCTCTGTAAACATCATACCAGAGTTTCTCACCAACTGTAATAAATTTGAAATTTGATCAGCAGGCATACAGAAACAATGCTGTCTAATTGTGTTCAGATATTATCAAAGGGAGGATTTTTCAGTACCTACACAAGAAGATACCAGATTGTTTGTCTCTAGGTTCTAGTTGCTGATATAATTTCCTGAATCAATATAATTAGAAAAAGGACTTTTACTTTTGAATCACTGAATTCTTTCAGGAGGTGTGATTTCTTGGTATCACTATTAATAGTACTACTATCACCATCGCAATCTGGTACTACTGCTGGTGTGGCAGAACCCAAGCTCTGCTCAGAGAGTTGGAGATTTCTTTTTGAGCATGTAGTATAAAGAAGTTAATGCCAATACCTTTGTTCACAAACATATCCTGATAAGAATACACTTTTGTCTAGAAAAGTGAGATAGAGAATAGAAGCTACATAGTAGTGTCTATGTTATTTTATACAGTATACTGGTGGTGTGATGGTTGTGTTATGAGTACATCTCTGCTAACCAGGACAAAATAGAAGGGGCAGTTGCACAACTGCCCTCACCTCCAACTCAAACAATGACAAGTTCTAATTTGTTGTAACAAATCCTCAGACTGTAATATTTTTTGTATTAGCTTACACACACCAATACAAAATCAGCATTTACATTTTTGTTTTGAAATGAGTAGTAAGAAAATTGGACTTTCTACTATTAAATTTTGATCAGTGAATTATCATTTTTTCTAATTTCATCTTTTGTATCATGGCTAGCAGGAATGGCCTCAGGCATAAAAGTCTTTTACTTTTGGTATATATGATACTTCTTTTTAAGCAATGTACTGGTCCTTTCTCATAATGATATTAAATGTATTCCTACTAGACAATCATGACAGAGAGTGCTGACAAAAGAATGTTGGAATGCCCTTGATGGAAGTACCACTAGTAGTAGTAGCAGTAGTCATCCTTATTATTAGGCAATTGTAACAAATGTGCAGAGCTTGTTAGTCACAAAAAAAATACAAATGGAAATGACAATCAAACAGCACACAAACAAAGAACACCTGGTCCTGAGGTGAAGAAGTATCACAACAGCATCATTCTTTAGAGAAAAAAAAAAGGAAGAATTGCCATGCAATGGTGCTGTAGAAAATATACAATGACAATGTGGTGTACCTGAAAATGACAATAATAAAATAGCAACAAGAAGGTAGAAGAAGGTAGTATCAATTTTTTCTATCTACACCATGAAAAAAAATGATCACCATGACCATAAATTCATTACAATCTAAAAAATGGCCTTGCCTTGTTGTAGTACAAGCATTGTTGCATTAAGAAGAAAAAATGGTATATCATTACGATTTTCTCGCACTAAAGTAAAATCTTGGTTAACTCTAATTATTAGATTTTAAGAATGTCAAAAACCAAGGTTTGTAGTTTCAAGCTATGATAACTGTGAGTGTGTGATCATGCTATCACTCCATTTGTACCACGAAGAGAAAGAATATATTTAATACTTTTACTCACGGATCCATCACATTATCATGTCGTCTCTTATGAGTGAGTTACAGCTGGTCCAATAATGGTGATCCAAAGAATGGCATAAATCAAATAAAGTAGCCATGATATATTGAAGAATGTAAAAGCTTTAAAATTTCCCTTCCCAATACATGTTCCCATCCATACACAATGATGGTCATACCCTTCAATACAAACATTACAATCCGGACAATGTGCACCTGTAGGTGGTTGATATTGTTGACAAAAATCACACCATCTCCATCTTGATGATTCTGCCGTATTTGTGGGTAGCTTCGTAGTACTCATTACGATACCAGGATCGGACAAGGAAACCAAGAGTAAGGCACCACATGTAAATATACTCCATAGGATACATATCCAATACGTGATCGGTCCAATATCTTGATGGGCCTTGACAATCAAATGATGTGATGCTAATAAAAACAGTGCCATTGTAAAGATTGGACCAAACCAATGGACACCTACTACACCAAAACCTGTATGTCGATGTATCATGGGGCATACAATAGACGTATTCCCAACTTTGTATGGACGACAACAGTTGTGTTGTTTTTGTTTTTTTCGTCGTTGTCGGAGAGCACTACCACCTGTTTCTTCATCACTGTCGTCGTCATCATCATCATCATCACCGCCGCCAAGTAGACCTAATCGTTCCATATCTGCATCAAGATCTTCATCTTGATCTTGATCAATTTCCATCATCTCCATTCTAGATTCAGAAGGAATCGTTGCTCCCTTGTTGTTACTATTATCATTCTTCTCATCTTCTTTGTCATTGGCGTCATTCTTGTCTACATCTGATGGTTGTACCTCTTTTTCGTTTGTTCCTAGTTGTGATACTTCTTGACCATTCTCCGACGGAGGAGGGGTTGTCTTTTTCTTGTCCACGGTACTGCTATTCGTAGTTGCATTATTACCACTCGTAAATACAATTTCTTCATTCGACATATCTTTTTCTTGGTGATCTTTATCAAATCGTCCAATGGAATCCATTTTTTCAGCCGTAAGCGCAGCTACTGTGCGTCTTTGAGTGACGGGACTTTCAGTATTGCTCATTTTGACGTTGTGTACTGTACGGTAGACTGACCAAGTATTTACCTGTAACTAACTAGACTTGTCAAGAGATTCTGTTTTTGACGGAGAGATGGAATGAATTATTCTTAGTTATCTTTTTGAGAGAGCGAGAGAGTTGGTCTCTCCGTGCAGTAGTAGTGTGGTCTGAATGAATACGAGTAAATAAGAGACTAGAGAGGTAACGGTACGGAACCAAGACAATTCAAATGACCGCTTCTGTATCGCAAACAAGAGCAAATCTTATGGGAAGAAGCAGCACAAACCTGTGTCTTGTTGGCTGGGTGGGTGACCCTGCATATAAATATAATGATTGAAGCGGATCCCTGCAATCCCACAAGTACAGGATTTCACTTGTCAGCGGGAGTTTCTTCTTTCTTGGGGGTCTTTTTCGCAATCTTGGCTCGCGAAACCCTTTGAACTAACCCTAACCCGAGTACACTAAACAAAGCACAAGAAAAGGGAAAAAAGAGGTGGACGAAAAAAATCATGTTGAAAATCTGTTTTTTCTTCTTCTATATTATTATAATAATTACTGTACAGACAAATCAATGAATGATCCAAGTTTTTTTTTTTTTTTTAATTTGTTCGTCGACGTTTACTCATAATAATAGCAGCTCTTCGATTACGTTCTTTTTTACTTAATTTCTGCTGTTTCTTTTCTTTATTTTGGGATGGAGGAGACATCGATTTCACGTTTGTTGTTTCTTGTATTTTCTTCCCTGTATTTTTTTGATTCTTTTTGTCACGTGACAATGACTTATCTGTCGATGACATATCCGCTTTGATTTTATTCTTTTCCGTCTTGTCTTTTCCCACCTTCTCTACACTATCACTTGATGCATTCTTTTTTTCAGAGTTATTGTCTTTTCCACCCTCTTTCTTTTTCTTATCCTTTTTCTTCTTTTTCTTTTTATCATCCTTGCTTTCTTTTGTTTGACTTTCATCCTTTGTGTTGTCATCACCACCATCCTTCTGTTTGGGTTGCACCTTTTCCGTACTTTGACGAATTTTTTCGGCAACAAGTTCTTTCGTACGTTCTACAATGTTTGCTAATTCTGTTTTGGTACGTGTTGGACGGACATTGATACGACGCTTTAATAATCTTGTTTTGTGTAATGCCAATGCCTTGTTATAGGAATCTTCATTTGCTACATCCACAAAGGCAACACCACGAAATGTTTTTTGTGTTATACCTCCACCATGTGTATCATACACCAATCGTACAGATGTGACCATACACCCGTGTTCTACAAATAATGTTCGTATATCATAATCTGTAGCATCATACGACAATTGTGTAATATGAAGTGACCATTTCTTGTTGCTGCTGTTCTTGTTATTGTTAGATTTCACCAAGGCTATTGTTGTTTCCTTATTCTTCTTTTTAGATATTTCAAATTTGGATTTCGACCATGAAGAAGTGGGTGCTTCTTTGTCACCTGTCGTATGTTGGGCCCATTGTGCAGCAGCCGTTAAAAGCTCATCATCATCATCATCATCATCTGAAGCGTCATTATCATTTTCTTCGATTTCCTTTGGTTGTTCTTTGACATTATCATAATCATCATTATCAATTTTGTTATTGTCCTTTTCATCAACGTCGTCGGTTACTTTTCGCTTTCTAGATGTTTTTGAAGAGGATCCCATGGTAGAATG
>WKLE02000989.1:9563-26238 GCA_014885115.2 Asterionellopsis glacialis | reverse complement strand
AAAACCAATGAAGATTATTATCACAAAT
The DNA here is from genome assembly GCA_014885115.2 of Asterionellopsis glacialis. Taxonomy (NCBI): domain Eukaryota; phylum Bacillariophyta; class Plagiogrammaphyceae; order Rhaphoneidales; family Asterionellopsidaceae; genus Asterionellopsis; species Asterionellopsis glacialis. Next base: position 26,210 of record WKLE02000989.1, on the reverse strand, counting down.
ATAAGTAAGGACAGTCCAAAGTTTGTTTTTTATATTTCCATATAGATGACAAAGATACAATTTCCTTGTGCATTTACTGTATGTATCTAAAGGTTGTCTTATACAAAAGGACTTTTTTTTCTGCAAGACCACCCACCACCTCCTTTTCTACCTCCCATTCGAGAGGAAAGAACAAAAAGATATAATATTATTATAGTGTGTGTGTGTTTTGTTGTGAGTTTTGTGTGTTGCAATTCACATCCTACGAAGTAGTCAAAGAAAAAATGAATGGATGTCAACCCAAACACAGACAACCGTCCACTTGAGTGCATCGAGATTTTTCTGGCAGAAAAAGAGCATAGTACGTATGGACAGACATTTTTCGGATAAACTGACTCACAAACTACTGCATTGGAAAAAGTTGATATATTTTGTAATATATATAAATAATATATATAAAAAGAAGCATCGCCAAAATCCAAAAATGTCTTGGATACACATGAATTAAAAATTTCCGTTGCAATTATCCTGTTACAAGGTACAAGGTAGTTGATTAACCCTTTGACTACCGAAATTTTTGGGGGACGAAAAGCCGGTATATCGGCTTTTGAGGTGGATGTGATTGGCTGAGGACTTATTCAATTTATACTTCACACGATCTTTACTGTGCTTTGAGTAGTTCTCAACTTGTTTTGCTGCCGTTTTTGTCAAATTAGTTATTTGTTCAGCAATATCCAAATTTATCACCCCCACCCATATATGATACAACAAACACCAGAGTGATTTTGTTTAGCATGATAACTACCTTTTATACCCATTGAGTAACCTTGTTCACAAAGAAAATATCCAGCATAATATTTAGGTTTACTCTTAATCATCAGAATATACTGTAATCTCTTTCATCAAAGTTAGATACAACAATACGTAAGGCTTCATCAGCATCGTATTCGAATTCCTTCATATGGTTTGAAATTCTTTGCCATAAACTTGCAGAGAACTTTGATTGCCAAACATTCTCATAGACATGATAATATAATCACAACAGAGTGTGCATGTATCCATGATATCTAAACTTTGAAGGTGTGAGTTAGTAATAAGTTGATCAGCAAAAATATAGCAAATACCTTTAAGATCAAACCTAGGCTCAATATTTGCCATTGTTTGTAAAATCCAAGAGTACATCTCCTTGGATTCTTCACAAACAATAGCTTTACATCCATGGACACCGCTATGTTCAAGGCCAACCAATTGAATTGAGCAATATAGCCAATTGAGATTATTGAACTGAAAAAAATCTCTTTTAGGAAAATTTGTCTTTATTTCCTCTAGGGGGGTATCAGTTACCCAATTTTGCTTGTAAGTAAGCTTGTGAACTTCTTCTTGGGAATTTACTTGATTATCTATCAGTTGGCAATAGTTATGATAAAAAGAAGGATATGATATATGATCCAAGTCAAATGAGTATTGAGGAGAGTGGATGGAGTATTTCTCAAGAAAGGAAGGCAACATATTTGTATACAAGCAATTCTAGACAAATGTTAGAAAGAGCATAAACAAAAATGATATCCAAAAGAGAGAATACATTGTCATGGCTCACCTTGATATTTGGCAAAAGGAACAAAAAAAAACAGAAGGAAACAGCATGCACACCAAAACAATTGGACAAATCACTAAGTGAAATTAGATGCCTGTACATTGTAGTACAAACAAATATAACAATAGGAAATGAAATGAATGAGTAGTCATAAGTTAATGTATAAAGAACATAGATTTGAAAGATCTGAGAAATATCTTGAAAAAGGGGGGAAAAGGATGATCCAACAACCAGGGGAGAGGTTTGGAGCTCTGCAAGAAAAAAAGGTTAGTTACTACTGTTAAATGGGTGGAGTACAGGACCAACCAATCATATTGAACAAAAGTGGTGGAATGTGAAAAGAATGCAGAAAATGGGAATGCAGTGAGGCCGATCCTTATTGCGTGACAAAAACGAAAACAAAACTGAACATGTTTTGATGGAATGACAGACCAAATCAGGTTTTGCACTTGAGCCAAAAATTTCATCCTTATCGTGAAACAAAAACAAAAAACGAGGGATGGAAAACGTCTTGAACCAATCAGATTACTTAATTGAAAAATGTTATTATTGTTAGTCCTAATGTATTGGTAAGGTACCAGTTACTCTGTGTATGACAACAACAACAACCTTCCATAATTTTGGACTTGATACACCTGTCTACTGACCATGACAATAGACACGATCAATTTATACTTCATGGAGTTAAAAAATGAGAAACAACAATCTTCCAATTCTTTCCAACAACATGATTATCAAGCATCAAAATGAAAGGTTTATTGGTGCCTTGCTTGATTTTTGTTTGTCTTGTTCTTACGGTTCTTAATTTGATTGTAGTTGTTGTTGGTGTCATTTTTGTCATCATGTCGTCTCTCAAGAGTTACCGGTACACAGTAGGCCTATGCGTGTTTAGTCAAGATAGGGATAGGGATTTACGCAAGAGTGTTGCAGTGTCCGTATGGTCAGTTTTGTCACGACCTTGCCCGAGTACAAAACTGAGCTTCGGTTTTGTCGTTTTACAGGGTTCAGTTTTGTAATACAAAACTGAAATTAGGCTAATAACCAATTAATTTTTGTTTTTGTATCGCGATAAGGACGGTATTTTGAACGACAAAAACGAAACTGACCGGTGGGCTCAGTTTTGTTTTCGTTTTTGTCACGCGATAAGGATCGGCCTGAACAACCCTCTCTCTCAGTCACGATCAAAAGATTGCAGCTGCATAATGGCTACAATAAATAATTAGATCAATATGTATTTTTTTATCAATACAGTTCTTGTGTGATTATCTAACTCATTTATGTCTAAAATTCCTACGTCATAGATGGTATTTTGGCTAGACATTATGTAACCCAATGAGAAAGGTTCTTGAAAAACTGTAATATAAAAAATATATAGTTTTCATACACAGTATCCTTCTAAGAGGGCTTTGTATTTAACCATACGTATAGGTACAAGTACTAAAGTTATACACAGTACCCGAGATAGAGGGTGGAGTCATTCGTAAAGATGCTAGTTGCAGTTCATGGGTTGTGTACTTTTTGCATGTTGACTGACACCTAACTCACTCACCCCGGGTCCTTGACTATTCTTGCTTTGATATGGCACGGTAAGAGGAAGGGTGCGAATCTGCTTCTGGGCTGTCGAAACTTTCTCGCACTTTGGTCCCGAGTTGTTTCTTCTGCGCAGAGATAAGATATTGTAGTGGTATCTTGTTTCATTTGTTGGTCAAAAAATCCCAACCGTTATTGATTATCAGGAATGGCATCACCCTCTCGTAAAAGTGATTCTAATATTCCATCACATCTATTTGGGGGTATCGATCCAGAAGAGATACCTGGAGCACCATACAATGCAAGTGCCAGAAGCAATTTAAATACGAACGGTCCGAATTTGATGGAAAAACATACGCCTGAATTGGCACATCCATCAGCCCCAGCAAAAGAAATTATCAAGACATTACAAGATGCTGAGAAGATATATACAGAACAAGTGAGTGCTATCCATCAAGACATCAAAGACGAGAAAAAGGAATTAATAGCACACATTGAAGCCGAGAAACAACGTCTGTTGAACCAATTGGAAGCCAAAAAAAATTCTCTCATTTCTTCTGCCAAAAAAGATTATGAAGCCACTCGGAAATGCATTTTGGATGCTGCTGAACCAACTTCACAACAACCCTGTTCTCTTTGCTTTATGCCCAAACCAGTGTTAGCTGCCATATGTATTGATTGTGGAAAGACTCAATTATGTTCTTCATGCCTAACACGGTGTGTCAAGGATAGTTGCAAGTGCTCGAATTGTGGTGAGGTGACGAACTTTATTTGCAACAATTGCGAAGACAACAAGTTAAGAGAAGTTGGATGGTTTTCCTTTGATGAATGTCGTAATGGATGTGGATCATTATGCCCGGAACATATCCGTTCACAAGAATGCTGTAAATGTGGATCACAAAGCTTTTGTTATGGTCCAAAACGACGATGTAAAATAAATAAATGCGGCAATTGTGGGAGGGTTCTTTGCAATACATGTAAAGTGAAAGAAGGGTGTGTGTGTGGTGAATACTACAATGGTTCATGGTTTTCATAGTCGGAAATAGAATGATGTGTAGAGAGGGATAGCTCTCACATCATAGACCAAAACCAAAGGCGAACATTGTCACCGGAGATTGGAAGCATCTCTGCAATAACTATCGATCCTATCTTCGAAAGACAAGAGAAAACTTAGATGTAGATTGTATTGTCCATTTTTAGAGCAGCTAGTAAAAAATAATTAGATACAATACAATACACGAAAAAACGAATATCGTTGTAGAGGATAGCTCCTTAATTTACAATCCTATTTTTTTTGAAAATTCAAGGACAACCACTTCGTATGTTATTGATCTTGGTCTTCTTCTACAACTTCCTCTCCTTCTTCACCCTCCTCGTCTTCGTCCTCTTCTGGTGGATTTACCCACCAACTAGTCAAACCAAGTCCATCTTCACATATCGATGCAACAATGTGCATACTGGCAGGTATCTTACTGGAGTCACTAAGATCAACTGATGAACTACGTTTCCGTACCGGTCTTTCTGGTGTTTCTGCTTCACTGCCTACGGATGGTTTTCTTTTCTCGCTAGTGGTTGCAGAGAGTGATGGATACGATTTCGAATGCGATGTTGTAGTAGTTGTAGCCTGTAAACCCTTGGCTGTGTTGGTAACTTGTGTAAAGTTAATCGATTTGACCTTGAATCTTATTTCAGAACCAATTTCCATTTCAAATCGATTTTCATTTTCAGCACCACCTTCCTCCTGATCATCACCACCATCCGAAGCAGTATTATTTTGATCTGCATTTGAATTTTCTTCCATTTTTACCACAGGTGTCTCGCCGTTTTCTTCTTCTCCCTTCTTATTATCTCCGCCTTCGTCTTCACCATCTTCGTCGTCATCATCATCACCGTAATCAGGTGTCCATATCCACAACCCTGATTCCTTTTCATAATGACTAGGTGAAAGCATCCAGTAGGCAGGTATAAAGATATCGTCAAAGAAACCCAAGCTAACACGAATTCCTTCTTCTGTACTTTTCACTATAGTTCCGACACATACTTCTTCTACAAAGGGACGAAACACAACTAATCGTACAACTACTTCATGATGTGCACCACCATCACCGGCAACACAAACACCTGCACCAACTTCTAACGCATCACCATATCGACAAATAGCCAATCCAACATCCATAATGACCCGATTAGGATACTTTTTATCCATCTCACTATGAACACTCACCAATGTTGGTTGTGCCAATAATGGTGGTGGGATACGCACGGTATCAACAACTGTTGTAAGGACAAACATTATTATATAAAAAAAATACACAAAAATCTCTTTCTCTCTCTTCAGTTGTGATTTATTGAAATTCAATTTGTTTTTTTTTGGGGGCTCTTTCGGGTTCTTCTATTAACGGGAAGCTGGTTTCTGAGTTGAGCTTGCACAGAATTTGATTATTTTTTTGTTCTTTTTTTTTTGTTGCAAAAGTAATAATTTTTTTCTTCAGATACAGTTTTTTGTGGTTTGTGGAGTATGCAAAAATTAAAAAAAGTGTGATAGGTAAGGATAAAATTATATATTGACCGACTATAATCAAAATGTTCTTTGTGCAGTGTACATGTATTGACCGATCAAAATATCTGTCATCCACTTTTATAGAGTGCTCCTCTGTTGCGCTGTTGACAAGAACGAGTTCAATGAGCAGTGCAAAGATTTGAGACGAGAGGGTCCTTTCTGAACTTGGTTGTTTTTGTGGCATGTCGATCGACTTTAGACTCTAGAGAAAAATAATACTCCGTATCTGTTCTTTTTGCCGTGTGGCCATCATCGGCAATCCTACATACTCGACTGTCTGTAGAAGGTAAGGTGGGAAGACAGACTTCGACGTCCGTCCTTCGAATTATCAAGGTCCGTGTCTCTCCTCGTCTCTCCTCGTCTCTCCTCTGATGGTGTTCACGGCGCGGCGGGCCCAACTTTGTAAGTCCGCCGCCGTTTTGAAAAATGCCTTCTCCATGGTAAACTGTGCCAAAGCTTCGATGACGCCGTCTCATTCAAATGTCATTTGAATACTTTGCGTGAGAAATCACCTTTATTCATGCCATCAGAATCACGAAAAGCGATTGTAACTTTTGATATCCATCATAAAATGGTAGACGTCAGTACAGTAACAATCAAACAATTATTTCAAATCGCAAGAGTCTACTGTCACTCCAAATTCTTCAAGGGATATATTATTTCACATATTCTGACAATGACCACACTGTGGAGATACAACTATTTCTATGTTCAAATGTGGCCAATATTCTAGTGGCATTCTAAATTCATCTTCAATGCTCTATACGTTGCTCATGGCTTCGTAAGAAAGTTTCTTTTACAAATGCGTCGACCAAAAAAGATTTTCTGTGGTATTTCATGTCGTTTTATATTTTTTTCATTCGTATTTAAGTCTATCAATATACAGTACAATCAAGATTAGTATCTTCCCACGTGGTCTGTCGAATCATTTCTCTAGAATTGACTTAGCTAAAGACTCTAGTTTAAAACTTGTCAAGACTGCAAAAACACTACTGGACTACTACAGTACACATTTACATGCAATTATTGAATTTATATTATTAACCAGTTCTTTTTAAAAAAATCAATAGGAACCAATATCAATAACAGTATTCTTTAGAGGGGAGATGAAGAGTCACATTTGAATTTATTTTCCTTTTTCACTTCAAAATAGAGAGTAGAGCATAACGCACATCAACTCAAAATAAAATGCCTCAAGTCAATGAATCAAGGGATAAACATCTCCTATCAAGCTGGATGAACTTGTTTACAAACAGAACATTTGACCAATATAGCTGATTTGCTGACTTTTAAAACATTTCGACAATTGTGGCATTTCAATGTAACATATCGGCTCTCTTCATCTTCTTCGTCACTATATCCATTTTGTTTTTGTTCTTGAAATTCTGATAATAATTTCCCTCTACATAAATCAGGCATACGTTGATAATCCTTTTTTAGAAATCGACGATTGAATTTTGGCGATGGCATAGCTGGTTCAACATGGGATGGCGATGGTGGACGTGCGTCAGTTTCTCGTGGCAATGGTGCTGGAGGTAAGGATAATGTACTTCGTCGTTTCATGGAAGGTGTTTCTTGATGTTGTGCTTGTTCAAGATGTTGCGCATGTGGATGATGATGTGCTTCATCATGATCATGATCACCACCACCGTAGAGTGACGACGCCATTTGTGCATCACCACCAGCAATACCTATAAAACTATTCCGGTGTGATTGCTGTGGATGGTGATCCATATCTGCACCATAGGGTGAATGTGACATGAAATCAGCAGTATTGCCATCATCTATGCTTTTCATGGCTGCCGCTACTCCATCAGGTGTAGCTTCAAATGATACTCGTTGTCTACCATGACGTTGTTGACGACTTTCTGCTGCAGCTGCATGTGCAGATGCTTGTGCCGCATATGCATCTTCATAATGTACACCAATACCAACACCTAATCCTTGAACACCGTCTTGCTGCTCTGGTGCTGCTACTGCAGTTGCAGTAGGCATAGATGATTGACCAAAGTGACGAGGTGTATGTGCAACAGCAGCCGTGGGGATTTCGTTACTCCGACTTACTATACTATTTCTCAATATACCTGGTCGCCCACCTCGTGAAGGACTACTCCCTCGTCTACCCATACCACCAGTTATAGAAGATCGACCGTATGATTCGGCAAAATCGTCATTTGGATCCCATCGATCTGATTCACGAGCCATTATTGTTGTTGTTATTGTGTATTGTATAGAATATATAGTTTGGTTGGTTTGTCAATTTTATTGACTTTTTGCTTTTGTTGTTGTATTATTGTTCACTTTGTTTTGATTGAGTGACAATCGTAAGGTTACTCACCAAAAGGAGAAAGAGGTGGGTCTTTCGTTTTGTTTGCGACTTACTAACAGACAGTGAAATCCTTGAACGCTCTTAAATTTTCGTTAGAGGAGAAGCTTCAATCAGTGGAATTGGATAAATGAAATGTATCTTGCGCGTCGCATAAACTGAGTTCCAATGTTGCTCGAGTATTGTACAGACTGTAACAACCTTTCAAAACGGAAATTTGATTTTTGTTACAAAAAATCAGTTCACTTGCTTTGTATCATGACCACGTGCCGTTTCACACACCGCGAAAGGAAGAAACGCAAGACTGAAAGCCTTCCCGGGGCAAGTCGATTTTCCCAGGCACAGGTACCTCGGATTCTTGTCTTTGATGCAACAGTGAGAGTGTTATTGTCTCAAGAGTCACAATACAATTCAGTGAGTGAACCCAATGGAAAAGTAGGACCGCGTATCTCGAGTCGGGAGTGTGAATGGGGTTGAAAGATGCAATAGTCTTTATCACAGACACAAGTACTAGGACTCTGGAGACGAGAGAGGACTAGAGTCCTAGAGAGGGACCTGAACGAAGACAAGAGGAATAGCTGTACTTTCTGTTCTAATAGACACTCAAAAGTAGGACCTACTGTACCAGGTAACCTCTAGAATAGGTAGGATTGGGAGAGTTCGCTGTCTTCTGTGTCCCTGTTGAGATGTGTGCCTGATGACAGTGTTGTTGTGTGTGCTCGCTCGTTGTAGGTCCTACCTTACGGTAGGTACGGTATCTCAGTACAGGTATTAATAATGGGTTTTGTTTTGGAACAATCCGCAACTGGGGGTTTGTCGGTTGCTTTCCGTTTTTATTTTGCTACTGTATTGAGTTGCTCTGATGCGCGAATTGCGCAGGTGCTTTCCTTAATTGTTTGTATGTGCCTGTCCATTCTACAGAATTCTCGTTAACTAAAGACTCCTCATTCATATCCCCTAGATTCTTATTCTTTTTATAATATTATATATTATATTTTTCGGATGTACCGGTAACAGGTATCGATCTTTCCGTACGGCATGAAGGCCTATTGTATCCATAATAAGTCGCTAAATCATAATATACTCAGAGTTGCGATTGAAAGGAAAACTTTATTACAATGTAGATCCATATATGAAATGATCAAAAAATCAAAAATAAATACTATGCATTTAAGACATCAAAGTATATAAATTTCTTCAAACCTGTATTTATATCTATACTCTCAACGTCCAACGGATGGTTTGTGTTTCAATCCGAACTGTCCTTATGGCATAATGCGAAGCCCGATCCCAAAGTTGCGTGGTTTGAATCCTTCTCCCTTCTCCCGCCTCCTCACTAGACCTAGAGAGGACTGCACTCGACGCGCCGACACTCGCCGAGAACTGTGCTTTTCTCTTGCTTGTTTGATTCACTTTGTCTATTGCGTACACACAAAATAAATATTGAACCCACAAACGCATTGCAGAACGCAATCCCACGTAAACAGATAAATATCCATCCGAATTCATACAAACTATCTACCACAATTTTTTAGAGGGACAAGAATATGGCAAAGAAAAAACCGTTAAAGCAAAAGGTTGACAAGACAAATGGCCAAAAAGATGCGACGTCGTTGTCTTTAACTGCCGCAGAAGAAAGTCGTGATGATGTGCCTTCTTCTACAACCAGGAGTGGTACAAAAACTAATGGGCACCAACGCGTCAAAGATGAACAGTCCTCGAAGCCATCGTCATCAGTGGAAAATGACAAAGTCACCAAAGCTGATTCTTCATCACCCAGCAGCAGCAGCAACAACAGCAACCAAAAGAAGAAAAGTCATTTCCTACCCAAGTTTCTCCGTTCTGTATTAGTAGATGTACCTGTAATTTTATTATTTACAGGATTGATATCAATCCTTTTATTTCATAAAGTTCACGATGATTATCTCAAACCACAACTCGAACTTATGAAAATCACACCCGAACGACAAAACAAAGAAGTTACCTATTATCATCGTAATTGTGACATACAAGACTTGTCTGCAACAGATACAACTGAATTAATTATTCCAGACAATACAACAGCACAGGATGCTATGGATCATATGTTGAAACATGGCATGCAAGTTTATCCCAAAATTTTATCGGATGAAACAAGTAATAAGTTTCGTGACTTTGTCATTGATCGGAATACCAAGGTACGAAAGTAGATTGCAGAACATACCAATGCGTCTTTGCTACAATGCACATATCTTTTCTAAAAAAACATCTCTTTCATTTTATAACTTAATTCACATCTTGTATAATTTGCGAAACAATTCAACAGGAAGAAGGATTTTGGGTCATTGAAGGCGAAAATCGATGGTCATTTGGTATTAAACCAGAACAAGATCCTATTGTAAGTCAAGCATTTAAAGAAATCGCCACTCATCCTACGTTACGACCTGCACTTGAAAAAATTATCGGAGAGAACCCAGCATTGATTGAATGTACTGCTATTACCTCGGGCTATGGTGCAGCTGATCAATTTTGGCATGCAGATGTATTACCTCATGTGTCTAGTACAACTTTGGCAAGAACATTTGTTCCCTCGTATTCGCTTTTCATCCCGTTACAAGATACGACAGCTGAAATGGGTGCTACTGAAATATGTCCCGGATCTCATATTTGTGGCGAGGTTCCTCCTCACTGTCGCGAAGCAGCATTCCAAGTGAGTGGCAAACAAAATCTTTGGCCCAAGGGAAGTGGTGCCTTACTTAATCAGGGAGTCTTTCATCGTGGCACAGCCAACAAGGCCAAGGGTGCACCGCATCGTGCTGTATTAATTTTGACATTTGCACCAAGACCTAGATTTGGAAAGGACCAACTTGAAACAAGACAAATTTCTCAAGGCGGGTCGTACTCGTTACGGTGGGATATGTGGGGACACACCATGAATGATCTTGCTGAAGCAGACACTGTTATGATGAACCCTTGGTTGACCTTACGTAGTTTAGGATTGTACAAACCATCTGGTCGTGATTGGGGTTGGGATTTCCTATCACAAGCATCTATGCGAATTACCAATGATGATAATGGGTATCATTATTTCAATTTAGAAGAGTTTATGAGCAAGGGTGGATTTTGGTTCTTACCAGATTTTCTCCATGGAAAAAGTGATGAAGAAAGTGTATCAGGAAACGGATGGTATGATTTCCTTTTCGATACGATGGAACGATGTGAGGCTTTTGTCAAAAGAGTCTACTTGTATGCGCTTGGGGCTTATATCGCCGTAGCAGCCTTGTTTAATATTGCTGCCATGATCTTCTCGAAACGAATGAATGGTGGAGGATCTCGAATCGTCGTACATGCCTTACGTCGATTGATTATTACACATGGTGCTGTAGCTCTGATTGGAACCTTGGCATTCTTGCAGATTTCTCAAACCCAATGGGCGAAAAATATCAAATCTAAAGAATTGTACCAAGTACCTGCTCTTCACCAATCAAACGATTCATTATCTATACCCGGATCGTTACCGTCTAAAACTGATGTCCTCATAAGTACAAGGATGAGCTCTGACTATCTTGCGTCATACCAATACATATTCAGTGTGGCACATCCTGGTAACAAGGTTTGGAAAGAACTGGTGGGAAGGTTTGGGCATTCGTATGTGCACTTATCATCAGCACTTCAGAATGGCATCATTGACGAAATCACAAATGCCATCCACATGATTGGAGGAAGGTTCATGATGCAGAATGATATTGGTCACTGGTACGAAGTACCTGCTGGAGTTTCGAAGAGAATTAACCACCGTGCCTTAGCTATAGAGGGTAATCCAATGTTGAAAAAGATTAATTTCAAGATTGAACAGTTGATATCTGAGTCTAAGTTTGGATCAAGCACTGTGGACAAGGCAATCGGTCCCATCTTTTGGGAAAAGGTGCAAAAGCTCGTCTTTCAACTCGATCACCGGCGAAAGGTCAAATCAAAGAGTGACAAATTAGGAATTTTTCTGTCGGCTTACCAGCTCAATGCACTCAGAAAAGAAATGAAGACGAATGACCCTTCCTCTCCAGTATCCTATCGCGAACATTACCATGATTATTACCAAGCCAGTAAGTATCTAAAAGTGGGCGATATTGTGGATGGAAAATATAACGGCAAATTTAATGGTAAGTTGCACATCGAAAATTTCGATTGCTCCAGAGAGGGGTTTCTATTTTGTACAAGTGCGAAAAAATCTCAACATGATCATTTCATATCTTGTATCTTGCTGTTTGTATTGAATGCTGTGATACAGAGTGGTACAAAGCCACGATTGTGGATATAAACCCTCATTCAGGAAAATATGATATTGCATACTTTGATGACGATGAAGACTTAGGACTTGAACCGGGACATGTACGTCCTTTCCGACCGTATGCAGTCGGTGAACTTTTGCAATGCCGAAATCTACGCAATGTGTTTGACTGGTGTACTATAACTGCAGCTAACGCAGACGGGTCAATCTTTACCATTGAAGATGCAGGAGGTGTTGTCCATCGAGGTGTGCCAACTATCGATTTACGTCGGGTTGATCAAGAACTAGAAGTAGGTGCTCACATTCAAGCTAAATTTTACGGTGAAGGAACAATGTGGTACCCCGGAAAAATTTCCAAAATCAATGCAGATGGCACTTTTGACATTGACTTCGACGATGGAGATCGCGAATTGGGTGTAGAACCAGAAAACATTAGATTTGCGGGCGACACCGGGAGTCAACCCAATTAAACAGAGAACGCTGACGCCATATCTACACAATAAACATATCCTCTCTACAAATACATAAATACTGTCATACATTTTCTATAAGATACTTCGGGAGTGAGCAGATAAGTTATCTACTAATTCTAGACATGATTATTTTCGCTTTGCTGATTATCCCCAACATCGAAATACCCATTATTCTTTCACGGAGAGCAGCAATTTTCGAGACAACTGTCTCGAAGTTGAGCACTCACAGTTTTATCATCTAGGTAAATATCACAAAATGCTTGACTTAGTGAAGTACTGTGGACTGTCCCCTGTGTCTTGCCATCAACAGTGACAGTTAATCCATCATCTGTACAGTCAAATTCAAAGGTTGTACCCTTTGTGGCTGCACCTTTGCTTGATACTCCATCAAAGATAAGTTTCTTCAGCTGATCGACTTCTTCTGCATCACCTTTAAATCGTGATCCAACACTTTCTGCTATAGCATTTGCCATAGTTTCAGCTCCAGTTTTAAATACCATTTCCAATAGGAATGTCGTTGGCGTAGACCGCGCAACCTCACGGAGTGTTTGGTAGGCATCTTTCTTGCTCTTTCGGCGTGACAACGGCTCTAAAGCCTTCTTTACTTCCGTACCAGAATACATGGCAACAGAATAAATATTAATAATAGCCTTTTTCCGTACACCCACACCCATCAAATATCGACCAGGTCCGAGTTTAGATTCAAATGTAACACCTGTTGCCCTGTCTGTCAAAGGTTGAAGATTTAACATTGCTTCTTCTTGTTCCTCTAATTTTCGTGCTTCTTCTTCGGCCACAGCTAATTCTCTAGCTTCTGCTTCTTCTTTTTCTTTTTGTAATCGAATATGTTCCTCTATTTCCTTTTTTCGTTGAAGTTCTTGTTCTTCCTCTCGCTTTGCACGTTCCGCTTCAGCCGCTTCCGCTTCTGCCCTTAGCTTTGCTTCTTCTTCTGCCTTGGCTTTGGCTGCTTCCTCTTCAGCCTTCAAACGTGCCTCTTCTTCCTCTTTTTGTGCCTTTAACTTGGCTTCTGCTTCTTCTTCAGCTTTTCGCTTTGTATCCTCTTCTTCCATTAGGGCGTTGGCTTCTCCATCAGCTTCTTTTCCTTTAAATGATGTATCTCCCCCGTTATCCTCTTCGTTGACTACTTCTACTCCTACTGCTACGCCTTCATCTGCCTTTTCCTTTTCCATTATACTTTCATCTCTTACTATTGTCCCCGACGCAAATGAAGGTTCTTTCTGTTCTTCTTTTTCATTTGTTGATATTGTTGAAACAACTTCATCTTCGGCTTGCTTCGCCTCCTCCTCCTTCGTTTCTTCTTCGATCACTTCCATTGGTTGTTCTAACTGTATTTCACGTTCTTTCTTTTCGGGATATAAATTTGTCCCCTTTTTACCTACACCTTTCATCAAGGATTCTACCCAATATTGTTTTTGTAACATGGCGCGTTCTTGTGCTTTTTTTAATTTAGCATTTTCTTGTGCCTTTTGTCTTGTCTGCCATTCCTTTTGTAAATATTCTTTCGTTTCGTCTTGTTTTTCTTTTTCGACTATTTTACGACGATTCATTTCTTCTCGTTCCATGGCAACCGATTGAACTTGAGATGCAACATCATTTGGTAATTTACCAAATCCACTAGTCATGAGAAAATAAAGCGCTGCATCTGATGGTTGCTGTTGTTGTTCTAGTTGGTCCGCCTCCTCAAGAGATTGCTCAATATCATTTTTCTTACTTTCATGATCATCAACCACATCCGTTTCCACATCACTCTCTTGTTGTTGCTGATATTGTTGGGTGTGTCGACGAAGAGTATTCTGACTGCTTCCAGATGATGACCACAATGATGATTGTGAATAAGGATGGACTATTCCAAAGGATGATGGGTGCTGCAACTTTTTGTTGTGACTGTAAAAGGCAGATGATGATGACGAAGAGTACCCATCAACACCACGGCCAAAAGCTAACAACCACACAAAGACAAGTGCTTCCTTTGTATACGACCACATTCATTCCTTTTCAATACACTGGATGTTTGGGTTGACTGGACCTCTCTTTGATGTTCCAAATATGTTATTGTGTCACACAAGCAAGAAAAGATTTATATTTTATTTAGCTAGACTACGTTTTCCTTCTGTATTTGTGTGGGGTTCGGAAAAAGATTGACGCAAGAGAAATCACACCACACATCATCGCCATAACAATATTCCGATCCTGGGTACTGTAGTCCTACTGCGAATACATTACTGTAGTCCTCTAGAGAGTTGATGATGACGTAAGGCATCTTACTATTTTTGTGTGGATGTCTATGTGACTTGGATCTTGCTTGCGTTTTTTTATGATGCCGGACTACATACATACGGATCTGCTACGGTATTAATATCACTTCTCGTCGGTAGCACTAGAGGGTCCTACCTGTACACTCGACTTAGGTAACCCATAGTACCTACCAGGTACGTTGGATACCGGTACGCACCACAGGTACTAGTCCTATGGAATACCTCGTACCTGGGTACCTGGTACCTTGGGTACAGGTACATGGTACGACTTCATTTTTTTGGTTCTGTTGTGGGTTATTCTGTGAGTGAGCATGAAAGACAGTGTGTGCGAGCAATGGGCCAGGAGTCTCCAGTCCCAATACGAGTAAAAAGATATGAGATATCTTGAAAACTACAGAATGAAAAGGAAATCATCATAAATTGAAAGTATTGGATATCAACAATAAAGGTGTGCGTTTGTCATTGTTGTTACGTGTGTTGTTCGAAGAGACCAATGAAACAAAAGACGAGGCGGTTGAAACGACAATTTAACAATTCTCAAAACGTAAAAATTCTATTATGTGCTTTAATGTTGGAGATTGGTCGAATGGGTGCCAATGCATTTCAAACAGAAGTACGAGCAACAACAAGCTTACAAATCCTTGCGTTCACTAATAAATTATATCACCGTCCTGCTGGTTGGCCTCTCAATGCTGCTATAAGCAACAAAGAAAAGTGTGAAGAGTTATGCTTACGATTTTCTCATTCATTTCAAAGGCATGTAGTATATCGACCTGGTGTACCGCGCAAATCATCAAATAGCACTCACTCAACTCGTCTCCCTGGGTACTGTACTCCCGATGATGATTGCGATGACGTATTGGCTAGTTTTTTGTTTCTTGATGAGGCACAATCTGTTTATCCAGAAGCTAAGCTTGTTCCCCTACCAGAGGCATGTTTTGATTGTGGTGAACCACAACTTTATCGAGCTATCATAGCAGGAAGTGGTTTGATGGAACAACAAGTGTATAAATGGAAGGTCTTATCTGGTGAAATGATTTTAAATGAAATGAGCGACAACACCTTCAAGGTGCTCATGTTTTTGGCATCCTTGGCATGGTCGTGCAATCAAGAGTTGTTTGCATCACCGATTGATGGCCGCGCCGCCAACATGCGGAAAGGACGGATAGATGCAGAAAGAGGACGTCAACAAATTGCAGCCATGCTGGTGGAACGTGTAGGCAAACGACGATTCCTTTGTCACACGGAAGAATCGATACGTCATAATTACAATCGTTTAATGGATTTACTAACACGAGGAAAATCAACCATTCTTCCATCAGGCCTTTCATTTGATGAGGCAGGAGCTCGAAGACTCATAGCAACGTTTCCCCAGATATGTCTTTATGATTACGATGAAGTAGAAGAGCGAGTTAATTTTTTCTTTGCGCCGCTCCCTCCATCACTGGGAGGTGGCGTTAAAATGAATAGCGATTGTAAGTTTCTTTTTAGGTCTCCTTCCAAATGTTGATGTAATTGCTTTCCATGATATTAACGCTATATGTTAATGGCTTTGCATTTCTTATCTCAGGGCCACGCACAAGTAATATGGGATTCGGAGCAGGATTGACAATGGATCAAGCAACGAAGGCAGTTCAAGCTGTAC
>WKLE02000986.1:1086-41654 GCA_014885115.2 Asterionellopsis glacialis | reverse complement strand
TGGATTGTTGATTCATGACAGGTTTGACCTGTCCAAAAATGGCACCATAATGCCACTCATCTGTTGCGCCAGTCATGTTTCATGGGTTGTATCCATGAAATACTGCTGTAACAACCAGAACTGTAAAAGCACGTATCATGCATGTGACAGTGAAGTGCTAATCCAGCTACCAGGATGGGCACAGCAGTCATACCTAGTGGAACCAAGGTATGCAACAACCTTCAAGTTCCAATTAAGTAGACATGCCAAAGACACTATTATTATGCATATTTACTCAACCCTACGTGATCGCCATGTTGATTTTGTAGAAGCTGTCAATGCATTAAAGGCCTGCTTCTACCAGTCACCTTAATGTAGAAGATGAGGCCAATTTACTCTGGGCACTCAAAGATGGAACTTTAAATGGAAAAAGGCATTTAGATGCAGACGTCAGGGCTATGAAACAAAGTAGCCAATGGAAACAGCTCTCAAGATACTGCAAAAAAGAAATATACCCCTCTGAGATCATTGAAAACAAACTAGATGATTGGTTTGTCACGTTCAAGGTATCACATAGTGATGGGCAGGATCCGGGACAGGGAAGGTTGGATCCAAGATATGGGAAAACTTTATTTAAACCCAAAACCAAAAGTGCAGTGGAAAACCAAAAGAAGAACTGCAAGTATATACAGGATGTACTTCCACTGGACAAAGTTTATAGAAAGTCAGAGGCTCCAAAAAGGCAAAACACAACCTGCCAACTTACAAGACAGATCGTGATGAGGGTAGCTTGGAGGGTTTCCATGACTTACTACCAACCTATGGAAATACTAATATGTGGGAATCACTATCAGACACCCTGCATTTAACAGGTACATGCAGACATAATATAAGGCAATTGACGAATGTACGAGATATGAAGAAATGTCCCCAGAGGAGCATGCTAAAGTACCAACTTTCCTACATGGTGAACTGGCCTTTTTGAATGATAGCAACCTGAATGTCATCAACCAAAAAGCTTGTTCTGTTGGTATTGCCCATGATGTCCATGAAGGTGTAACACCCTTAATGGAAGATAATGGGGAAAGATTCGAATGTAAGAATATATTTGAAAACATATACAAAATTATGCATGACAATTAGTTTAACTGGAAGCAGAAGGTCTAGGCAGCAAAGCATACTGTTGCTCTATTGGATTGTGTTCATTGTGGCATTGTTTGTTATTGATCATTGGAGTGGCTTGTCTGTGATTTTGATTGTCCAGGATGCAAAAAAAACAAAACAAAACCAAGAACTTGATTTTACATAAAGTTTACACAATGAGAGCTCTGGTGCTGGTTCTACGAGAGCCATTTCTAAAAAGTATGTGTTGTTTGTCTTAAGTTGGCTGGTATTGGTTTCAACTCCTGTTAATTTATACCTCCCTGGGGAAACCTCTTGCAATGCCTTTTTCAAGGCTCTTTCTGACCAGTTTTGCGTGTGTCTTTCGTTCTCTGACGCGCAGTACATGGATCTGACACAGACCACCACTTCCCAGCAGTAATAATCTACTCCAAGCGATAATTTTTAGGGTTTTAACATCTATCATTAGTTTGAAGGAGTGACAACGAAACGGACGCAACGCGCAGGCGTTCTACAGCAAAATCTTGGATCTTGGGGGATTTGAAGTGCGCAACAAGCCACAAGACACAAAAACTGCATCTGATGCTGACGTACGACTGACATGCTGATGTCTCGCACCTTCAGGCACTGAGAGGAACAAAAATGGATGAAACAAAGCAAGGCATAGGCTCTAGTAGAACAACAAACACCATGATGAGAAACACGCAACCGTTTCCTAAGACAACAACACTACTCCTATTAGCAGTTCTATATCTTACGCAGACATGTCGTGTAAAGCATGGTTGTGATGCGTTCTCACCTATTGTACCGGCTGTTAAAAGGCAACAAGCATTCCGTAACCAAAGAAGAAATTACAGATTCGTGGTGTTGGCTAGCAGTGATAGTGCTTCTGAGACCAGTGATAAATCATCGGATGAAATTCCATCGGGCGTGAGCAATGCATTAATGCCTTCTACTGACGATACCGCTGAAAATGATGATTCTTCTTCTTCGTCTCCAGGTCAACCACAAGTCGTTACTAGTAACGACGATATACTAACATCTCCAGTAGCAACTACTGCAACAACAGCTTTTATGATTACAAGAGAACAAAAACGTGTTTTAATTGAAGAGTTAGGTTATACTCGTAGAGATGTTGAATCTATGCGTGTTGACCTTGCAGGTCCTGTTATATCAAAACGTCAACGATGTCCACCAAAGGGTATGCCAGAAAGCTGGTACAAACAAGAAGACGAAAGTAGCAGTATGTTGGAACGTCTTGAAAACGAAAGTAAATATCCTCTTAAATTCCCGTTGTTGGGTGTAAGTCTCATACTCTTTGGAAAAGGTTTATCAGATGCTGTCATTACCTTGATTAAAGTGAATATGGGATATACTGGTGTTTCTCTGACAGAAGAATTTATGGGTATACCTGTATTAGCCATCGATGCAGTATGTGTAGCAGCCGGAATGGGAGTTGGTATATGGACATGGAAAACCATGAGAGATTGAGATAAGGGGTTGTACAAACGCAACTATCATAGCCATTCCAATACCATAATAAACATGTACTGGTTCTGCACCAATTTCAAAATAGGGGAGGCCTCTACAGTGTAATACTTTTCTTTGCCAGTCCTATTTCTATATTTCACTCGTTTGCCTCACAAGATTGCTGCATTATGAAAGTGGGACAATTTTCAAGAAAAGAAGTCGCTATATCTCGGAACTCTCTCTATCAATTAGACTACCAAAAACTAGACTCTAGTACATACTCTATGCTAGCTAGAGTCACTGGCTGTTGAATGTTTGAACTGATGGAGGAAGGTACAGATTTGTGAATTGTAGTAATGAACAGGTGTCTATAATAAGATGCATGTTAGATAGTATCAGAAGGATTCGAAAACAAGAAGAGATAGAGTGATCCAAACAAGAACGTTCCCCAGCATAAATTGCTTTCAATGTCTACCCACAAGCATGATAGCAGTTTGAAACTGTCTCTACCTTTTCTTATTTTCCAAACCCCTTATTTTACAATTTAGACCAATATGCAGGACAATGAGATCAAATAGGTCAAGCAAAACAGATTTTTGCTTCCAAACCAAAGATCTTCTAGCTCGGATGTTTTTATGATGCCTAGCAAAACTGTGGGGCGTCTGGATTTTTCTTGCGCCATTCTTCTAGCTCAGCCTATTGAGAATTGAGAGCAGTATACAATGAAAACAATCAAATGAGATCTTCTGTGGCTATGGAGCTGAATCCTTCGTTTCACTAGCTCAGAATGAGCTGATTTCTCGTACTTACCTTGGTGAGAAATCGACCTCCTGGACCCCGTGGCCTCTTCATAGCATGGCGATGGCGTGATTCGTGGAGGTAAGGTTTTCTTTTCCCTGAGTTCTGAGCTTCTACTCGTTTTTGTCGGTAATACTCTTCCAGTTTAGCTCGCGCTTCTCTCCTTTTTAAAATGCGACGGTACTGCTTAGCGTTCACAAAGGTAGGTCTTGGCTGACCTGATTGTGGTTGAGAGGTAGTCGGAGGCGGCTGCGATCCTCCACCATCGCCAACTGCTGCAGCAGCCGCTGCAGCGGCAGCTGCTGCGTACATTTGTTGTACAGACATACCACTTGTTCCAGGTGGCATCCATAGCGGAGCGGAAGGAGGAAGCGGTGCACCAGGTGCTTGACCAGGAATAGCGCCACCGGGCAATGTTGGTTGATGAGCAGCTAGCATAGCCGCGGAAGGAGGTTGCTGGGACTGACCGGGTGTCAAACCAGGAGCTGGAGCAGCAACTGGTCCTCGATTTCCACCGTAATTTGCCATTGAGTTTTGCATTCCATGGTCTTGTCCAATAACGTATGACTGGTTGCCAGCATCTGAGGGCATTACTGTTCCTGCGGCCGCCATGTTCATTTCAATCAATCTCTACTAATTAATATTGTATTCCTTTTTTGATGGTCCTTCAATGTATCAGGTACAAGATCACGGTACTAATTGTACATGATATCACGTACCTGGTAACCCTTCTTGTTAGCCTGTCGTTAGTTAGGACCTCTGTACTCGTTGCCTAGTTCTCTACCACGGCGTCTCTGAAAAGTTGAGTGACAGGGAATGGGTCGTCCCTTGTTGTTTACATTTTGTACCAGGTACCTGGTACGGTAGGATCCACTGGTTCTTGTGTACGATGATTTAAAACTTGTTGCACATGGTGTCCTCGTAGGTGACTGGAACAGCGTACAATTCTACGAAATGACGTTGGGTGTCAAGTCAAAACAACACTTCAGTAACAGTATCTTTTTTTAAGTTCGATTTGAAACTGCTGACGTTACCAAAGAACCAATCAGCGAGGATTGGTTGATGTGACTGGATTTCATTTCATTGGCTGAAAGACCACAACTTGGGAATCGGAAGAGGACAGACTATAGTTTGTCCTTTAACCGTTATGGAACGTGAAAGTGACGCATGAAACCAAAACCCAAAGAAGTTTTGATCGCTTCAAGGAGTTATCTTTTCGAAATCTGGATCACAAAGGATAACGACAATGCGTCCATGTGTTCAATCCGCCACACCACCACCGTCGTGTCGCAGTTGCAACGCGCCAGGATGTGTGTTGTTGCTTGTTGGGAATTTCTTTTTTCCAACTTACACTTTTGTTGACAAAACTGGATAGTAGCAATTGCGTTCGGTAGGAAAGCGTTATCATAACTTAAAAGATGATGTACATAAAAGTGTATTCTTTGATTCTTTTACAACTAACACATTTAACAAATGGATTTTTGTCACCAAACCATCCTTCGTGGTTTCATTTGGAATTACGGGACGATTCTATCCAGCATCAACCGACAATAGAACCAAGGGGGATTCGTCTTTACTCTTCAAAAGGTCCTGATGATGTAGAACGTATGCTTGATTCAGCTTCAAAATTGCGAAAAGAAGTTGAAGAATTAGAAGCCAAACTTGAAAGGAAAGAAATTCCAGCATCTGAAAAATCAACGACACCCGCGCCCATAAAGTCCGTCTGTACAGCATTACCAAACTCGCAATGGACATTGACATATCGATTTGCAAGTGAACCACCTATTAAGGATGACAATAAGAATGCCGATGAAAAACCTCGGCAATACTACTCGGGAAGGGCAACGCTATTATTTAAACCTGATGGATACACTGACTTGGTTCAACATGAACCTACGGGTGGTGAGACTCTAGAAATTGAAAAATTTTGGGGATGGGATGAAGAAGTTTCATCAGAAGATGGATTGGCCTATATGAATTGGGCAGCCAATATCAGACTGCCCAAGTCCGATCCTCATAATCCTAGTGAAATAATGAGATTTTATTTACAGGCACGGATTGATATTGATGAAAAGAGTAAGGCCATTTCTCTCTCGGAGGGAACTGTGACAGTCAAAAAAGATATTGAACCTCCAGGTGGTTTCTGGGGAGTTTTCAATGGTGGAGGTATTCTTGCGCAATTTCGATATGTGGGAAATTTTGTAGCCAAACCAACACAAGCTAGCTAGACACATATTGGAAAAGAAAAAAATTAACAATTTTCATTAAATCACAGCTTTCACTGGAACTTTTTGGCATTTTATTCATTACTACGAACATCGAAAGAAACTAGAACTTGGTAAAGGGATTACGGATGTGAAAATTTTCTATCGCATCATAATTTCAAATTTCAAGAGTGTGTGTGATTTAAAATTATTATTAGTTCACGAATGCTTTTGGTAGGCACAGAGAAGATTATTTTGTTTTCTTACCCGTCGAAGCGTCCAGTCTTTTGCAACAACAAGAGACCAAGAAAAAAATGAGCCAGCCCTTTTTTGAAAGAATGACGTCACCTCACGAGTGGAAAAAACATCCTTTCTTATTCAAAATATATGGCGCAGTCAAGAACGCGCACACATGTTGACGTTTGTGTTCCGAACACGAAGAAGAGAAAACACGAAAGCATGGCATTGTTCCATTCTCAAATGCAGGAATTTTGGCGTTGCGCCGAACGGCACAATTCGAATGGTGAAGAACGGACACAACAAACAATAACAAGCATCCCGACCAATCCAACAAATAACCACAGCACTTGAAAGAGATTTCTTCTTGAAATCAAAGAAAGCAACGCTGAGACCTTGCATTGAAAAAGGAAAAAAATGGGTGGTGGAAGTCAAGCGAAAGAACATCCATGGGAGTACCTGTTCGCATCAGCATGTGCTGCATCTATTAATTATCCGTTGTGGCGAGCTTCGGCAGTTGGTCAAAGTGGCTTTCGAGTGTCATCAATGTCAATTGCTGGCTTGGGAAAAATTCCTCCAACAATTTCAACCTACCTGTATGCATTTGCACCACCCTACAAGGGAATGCTTGCAACAATCCTGGGAATGACTTGGGCACGAGCTGCAATCTTTTGGGGTAGCGATTATGGAAAGGACGTTATGAAACGTATGGGTGTACCAAACTCTTTAGCAACAGTCACCCCTCCTCTCTTGGTTAGTACAGGTGTTCAATGTTTGAACCAACCACTGGTCCGAAGTTCCATCACATTGCAAAATCCTGAATCCAATATACCGAATATCCGTGCGTCTATTCGACACATTTTTGAAACTCATGGGCTACGTGGACTGTGGCATGGGACCTCGGCAGGGATTCTAAAAACCGTACCTAAATATTGTACGGCTGTCATAATCAAAGATTACATGGACAGTAGTATCCTACCGAAAGCAGATCCATCCAGTCCTACCTATGAATCAGACCAACTCTGGAGATCTGCCTATAAGAGTGCAGCTGCTGGATTAGCTGGAGCCATCTTAACCAACCCTCTTGATGTAATTCGAAATGAAATGTTCAAAACAAATAAACCTTTAATGGAGACTGTCCGATATTTGTACAAAGAAATGGGATATTCCTTTGTCCATCGAGGTATGGGGAAAAATATGGTTGCAGTTGCAATACCTGTTTCTTGCACAATCTTTTTCACTGATGCATTCATTCAACTAAGTAACAATTGGAAGGAAGTAGGAGAAGAGAAACGACAGAAGAATTAAAATAACGACAAAACCGAACTGAAGACAGAAGAAAGAGTTGAACGTGTAATCTACATGAATTTAACCAAATTATTTTTTTGGTAGCTAGAGTCATGAATGCTGTCAAACTTAGGTTGTCTAATTTTGTTGTTGCGTACGCTCAAGAAGCATCTTTTGATAAGCTTCTCCAGTAAGTAATTTATCAGACCCCCCAACAGCCTTAAGAAACGGATCCTCTTCCTCATCTGTCATGTCTAGTCCTTCTTCAGGAATATCCGTTTCGTTGGATTCAATCTGTTGGGCTTTTTGCTGGTCATCTCCATCGTTCCTAGAATTACTTTCCGATATGGACGATTCATTAGGATTATCCACATTGCCATCTTCTTCTCTAGCAGCCCGACGTTCCTCTTTGGCCTTTTGTTTTGCTTCCTCTTCCTCACGTGCAAGTTTACGTTCGAGTGCCCTACGTTCTCTGAGTTTCATACGACTTGTGTCTGCCACCAATTCATTCGTCTCTTCATCATCTTCATGTTTCATTGCAGTATCTTTAGTGCACCTGTTTACAAACAAACACAACAATAAGAGCACAATTAAATGCAAAAAAATTAGTTACAAACAAGTTGGGAATGTTTCTATTTGAAAAATAACCTACTTTCAACTTACATTGCGCATACCCGATTTATGTTGGAAATATCTAATTTCATTGCCTTCTTACTCGTACTTGTAGCCGAGGTAGTATTCTTAGATTCAGATGATTCACCAACTTCCTGTTCATCTTCCACAGGGTCTTTGTTTGTGTCAGGATCGTTATTATTCTTCCCTTCTGAAGAAAGTTCACTAGTTGTCGTCGTTGATGAAACAGTTGTCGAAAGCTCTTGTTTTAGATGTTCCACCAATCTTCTTTTTGCGGCATCACTAGTTGTACATGCAGTACATATTGTATGATACGCTGCCTTTTTTTCAAAAATTATGATGAATGAAAAAGATATGAAAGCGTTAGAGAAGTATTCGTTTATAAACAGATATGTTTGAAATCTTAAAAAATAATGAAGGATTACAAATCAACTGTTACTCTCCGAGTACATACTCTAGACAACATACCTTGATATTGCGTTTTTGGCAAATATTACATTTGGCTGGTTGAGTCAAAGGTTTATACTTTCGATATTTCTTACGCCATTCAATCTTTTCATGACAACGACGACAAACATGTATATTGGGTGAATTTAGAATTTTATCTGTCTTCTTCGACTTTGGATTATGTTTGAAAGCAAATTCATTTTGGTGTTTTGGTCTTCCTTTCTTTTTCCCACCCTTGCTTGCACCAGAACCTTGAGGCATAGTTAGTGTGATGTAGGGTATGATATATTAAAGTTTTCTGTATTCTTTTTCTTGCCAGTGTCTTGAACGTTGCAGTCGACACTTGAATGAACTCAAATACTTACAATCAAAAGATGCGAAAAAATCTTACGAACTTTCGAGACAACTTCGATATATTCTGAAAAAATTAAAAAAATAGTTAAATAATAACCTTGTCCAACCAATCCTGAAAATTTGAATGGCGTTGCTAACTATGCTACTTCCTCTTGTGGTTTCAATTGGGCTGCTTCCGTCGTGATGGTCGTGATCAGTGGGATGTCTTGGTGGAATGGTGTCTCGTCTACTGATTTCCGATTTCTTTCCCACAGAAAAATTTCAATTCCTTTTTTCGATGGCCAACGCAGGCATCACGCGCATTATTTGCGCACCGTACTTCCTTCTGTCCCGCCACGTTTTTCTTCAGCACGAGATCACTTTCTTCGTCTTTTTTTTTGTCGACATACCCCGGGCAAAGACACAGAGAAAAGACGACTTAAAACGGCAACGACCAAGAGCACTGACCACTACGCCGTTAGGAATAGACTGAGACGACTACAGATACCAACCACATACCCACTTCCAAACAGAAAAAGCAAAAATGGTTCTTGGACGGAAAGGAATGCAATTGGAAGCATGGAAATTCGGTGTTTACCTTCTCATACCCATTACGGCATCGGCAGCATTCAATTATCCAGAAATGCAAAAATATTGGGCTGATTATTTTCAATTTCTAAAATACCCTGCAAATCCAAACACCAATATGAAAGAACAATTTGAGGAGTTACAAAAGAAGAGAGAAGCAGAAAAAGAACAACGGAGGGCATACCAAGAACAAATTAGGATGTTACAAGAATCTGCAAAAGAATCTCGAAGAAGGCAAGAAGATGGAGATGGATCGTCACAAGGTCGACGCAGATGGTTTGGATTATTTTGATTTTAGCTTTGAGCTCTAATTTAGGTCTTATATTTGCATTCTCTACATTCACGGAAAGAATTATTTCACGTAAACAAGAACCAAACTTCTATGTAGCTGATCGGATCTATACTACGAAAGCAATGTTGTTATTCAATCGCATGTTTTGATCGGAAATGAAATGGCATTGTTTGCTTTGCGATCTTTCTTTTTTTCTTTTTTCCAACACAAAGTAAAAATTACTTTTCATGTTTTCTCATTTTTCCTGGTACCCAAGTAGTTTATTTTTTTCTGCCACTTACGCAGAACTCCTACTCGTTTTATCACTCACAAGCATACAGTTTTTGTTGCGCACGGGTGCGCTTGATGTATCCCTGACCCAAGAAGTGCCAAGCAAAGCCACCGAAATCATCAAGCCACATCTTTTCTTTTTCTGCTCATCGTTTCAAAGAAAAAAAACAAGAACAATAGAACAAGAAGGGATTGGAACACCACTTCGACCATAATCAGTCGGTAACGTAGGTAGGTGAACGTACACTATTGATTCCAATTTGAAATACATCTCTCTATTGAAAAATTTAAATAAAAACGACAAATCGTCAAAAAATGGGAGAAAAAGAAGCCCAAGAAAATAATAATGATGTTCTCGATTACCTTCATCAAATTTCGATTGCGCTAGGACCACTAGCTGATGGGAACGCTGAGCGAAAGCCAACAAACTCAAATTCCAAGAAAAAAAATTGTGAATTGTATTTAAATCAGATTACACGAAATCTTCTTGATGCATGCAATCCAAACACAGCGGGTTTACCTGTCCCAAGTATTTTGTTAGACTCAATGGGAACGGAGCATGGAAGTCTTGATCTGCAAACGACGAAATACAACGAGGACGAAGACGAGGAAAAAGAAAACAGCAGAAAAACTTTAGATCAATGTCGAAAGCGCTTCAGCATCCGAATCGACTTTGTTCGGTGCATTCTAAGAGCTATGGCACCGATTGCTATGGACGTCGGAGCTCGGATATCCTCCCTTGTTGTAGATTTGCTCTCAGAAGGAAAAGAAGAAATAGCCACATCAGCTTTTGTTCTTTTCTCAGAATGGTTACCAGTTGCTCCGCAGTTGTCACCATTTGTTTCAGATTTATTTAAGCTGGAGTCCTTTCCTTGCCCTTTCAACTGTTTCATTAATGACAACGACATGGAGGTCGAGGGAGACGTGTCCCTCGCGAGAAAGCAATTAATCCTTGCGGCAGCAGCAAACTCTACATGCCATTTTTACGGATCACGAGGGGAGCATGATATCTTGAGTCGATGGTGGAACTGGGGACCTTTATTTGGAATGCTTTACAGTGTCGATAGTTCTGACAAAGATGTTACCATGGAAGATGCAGAGTCTACAGATAATGGTACACAGCAAAATGAATCTGATACGTCTTTTGGTGAATTCAGCTTCTCTGAAGCATCAAAATGGCATTCAGCTCGTGCGATTGGCTACCTCATGAACCTTAGTCCTGCATCTTTTGCCGAATATCTTGAGCGTCTTTCCGTTAGAAACCCTATGGTTCCATGGATGTTGCACCCATGGACCATGGAGCAAGAGGAAGAGGACGCACAATTGAGACTTCTACGTGGAGTTGCAAGCCTGTGGAATACCGATATAGAGTTTAGCCTCCCCTCTCCTACCGAAGTGCGGGCAGTGGTTCCTGTGCACTCGTCTCTTGTCCACGTAGGTGACGGTGTACTCTTGGTAAGACGCAATCCAATCACAAAGGGATCCTCTTTGGCAAAAACTACAATGGATTATTCCAAACAAAAGTCAAGGTCAACAGTTGGACCGGAACTTGTAATGCACCCGCAACAAAGGCGTAAGAACCTCATCTTAACTCCAACAACTGCACGGAATCTTTCACTTCTGGGTACAGCTTTGTGTACAGATCCCTATCCACCTCCTATTCTGATATGCGGCCCCAACGGGTCTGGAAAATCAAGCCTCGTGCGGGAGCTGGCTCACTATTGTGCATCATCGTCATCATCATCGATACGAGGGACTTCTCACTCACACCAAGATGAATTACTTGAACTCCATGTTGATGAGGAGACCGACAGTAAGACTTTGATTGGGTCGTACACAACAACAGACGTCCCCGGTGAATTCACATGGAGGCCAGGTGCTTTAACGAGAGCCGTGCGGATGGGCAAGTGGGTGTTAATGGAAGATGTAGATACTGTTCCGCTCGAGATTCAAGCAGCTATTGTGAAACTACTTGAAGAAAGATTGCTACCACTAGGTGGTGGAAAAATGGAGAGGTGCCATCCTAATTTCCGTCTCTTTGGAACATGCACGACCACCATGGAAACATACTCAAAAGACGGCAATACAGCACAAGGGCGATTGAGATCGGCGGTGTCTAATGCAGGCCGAGGTGGCAAGAAAATACTCCACCCAGCGCTTTGGAGGAAAGTTCATGTGGAACCTCTTCCATTTTCAGAATTGATACAAGTTACTAAAGCTTTATACCCGGCCCTTCCAACTTCAATTCTAGATGCAGCCATCGAGATTTTCCGTTCATTAGACAGCAGTGGAAGAGCCAATTCGGCAACCCCTTTGAAGAGCGATACACAAGAAAGCAATCCATCGGATGGTTCTGTTGGTGAGGATGTAGAGCCTGATTTCGTCGATAGTAAGGCTTTGTCTTATACAAATTGGAGCCGCGAAGCAAAGCGTCTGATGGGTGGGCGTTATGCATCTGTACGAGATTTTATGAAGCTACTTTCTCGCTTATCTACTACTCTTCACTTTGAAAAAAATGCTTCTTACGCCACTGAAGCTCAGCGAACTCTGTGCCTTGCTGAAAGTGTTGACATTTTTGCAGCTTCATGTCCATCACGAGAACACAAACAGGAGTTCGTAAGCAGTATAGCAGCTCCAGCTTGG
Source organism: Asterionellopsis glacialis (assembly GCA_014885115.2). Classification (NCBI taxonomy): domain Eukaryota; phylum Bacillariophyta; class Plagiogrammaphyceae; order Rhaphoneidales; family Asterionellopsidaceae; genus Asterionellopsis; species Asterionellopsis glacialis. The sequence continues at coordinate 29,351 of WKLE02000986.1, read as the reverse complement.
GGGATAACTGCAGATTTGGCGCTTCGATATGTGGAAACTCGTCGGCCATCAATAACAGTAGGCTCAAATTGTGTAGAGGTCGGTCGGGCAAGAGTAACAAACCTGTCAAGTCACGGAAGACGAGTTGACGAACCAAACCAGAAATTTGCTCAAACAAATTATGCACTTCGGCTAATGGAATCAGCAGGCGTATGCATATCACAGAACGAGCCAGTCTTGTTTGTAGGTGAAACTGGAGTTGGAAAAACAACTGTCATCCAACAACTAGCTGCACTTTCCATGCAAGACCTGGTCGTTCAAAACCTATCGCTCCAAACTGATTCTACTGACTTGCTTGGCGGTTACCGGCCACTAGAGATGAAGCACATTGCCAGAAGAGTGTATCTTGAGTTTGTTGATTTGTTCGTATCGACGTTTTCAAGAAAGCAGAACCTTCAATTTCTTAACTATGCATCTTCAACACACGAGAAGGGACAATGGAAACGCCTGTCGCAATGTTTTCGAAAGGCGGCGAAACTAGGCTTGCAGAAGGTGAGTACACATTGAATATCGCACGTAAACTATTTGCTGGATTTATCTCACTTGGTTTCTTTCTCCGATTTATATTACTTCTGCTACAATAGGCCAGAGAAAGGAGATCTGGTAATGACGGGGAAGAAGACGACGTAAAAGAAAAATCAACGTTGGATTCGTGGACTTCATTCCATGCTGCAGCGGAGCGCTATGAGCGGCAACGCCTTGCTTGCGAATCAGGTCTCGCTTTTGCTTTCACTGAAGGGGCTCTTGTCGATTCAATCAGAAACGGCAAATGGATCTTACTCGATGAAATCAACCTCGCATCATCAGAAACTTTGCAGCGACTGTGCGGATTGCTAGATGATTCCCGCGGCAGTGTAACCCTCACCGAAAGAGGCGACTCGGAAGCGTTGAAGAGGCACCCAGATTTCCGTCTCTTCGCTGCCATGAATCCTGCTACTGATGCCGGGAAAAAGGACCTCCCAGCCAGCATCCGCTCGCGCTTTACAGAGGTGTATGTCGACGAACTTGTCGATCCCGTTGAGCTACGAACCGTTTCGGCGCGCTACTTGTCCGGAGTAATTGCAGCAAGTGAAAAACCACCAGAGCACACCGAAACCATAATTTCTGCTGTGGAAGTTTATCTTCAATGCAGAAATCTGGCAGAGCAGGTTCTTGTCGATGGTAGCGGGCAGAAACCTCGGTACACAATGAGGACATTGTGTAGAGCATTAACGGCTGCGCGGAATTTAATGCTTGAGCAGAGGCTATCTCTCAACCGCGCAATACTGGAAGGCTTCGAACTTGCCTTTGAAGGGCCACTGGATAAAGCATCGACTAAAACAGTGAGGCGAACTCTTTATGGTTCATTAGGAAAGGGCCTGAGCAAGAAAGACCTAGATCATCCACCGCGTAGGCCCGGCTCAAAAGAGTCCACTGATACTTTTGTTTTAGTTAAGCCTTTCTGGATAAAGGCTGGCCCTATAGAACCAGAAGACTGGGCAGAAAGCTCAAGTAGTGGCAGATCAAAATTTATCTTGACTCCTTCAGCTTCTCTGCACCTACGAACAATAGCACGAGCTGTGGCGGCTGGTCCATGGCCAGTGCTGCTCGAAGGCCCAACAAGTGCAGGAAAGACTACACTGGTTGAGTACCTGGCTGCTCGTTGCGGCCATCAATGTGTTCGCATTAACAATCACGAGCACACTGATGTGCAAGAATATACAGGCTCTTACGCAGCTGATTCAAATGGTTCACTGTCTTTTCATGATGGCATTCTTGTCCGCGCGTTGAAACTTGGCCACTGGGTGATTTTAGACGAGCTAAACCTTGCCCCGAGCGAGGTGCTTGAAGCCCTTAATCGATTGCTTGACGACAATCGAGAGCTATACCTGGCTGAAATTAATGAAACAGTCAAACCACACCCCAATTTTCGATTGTTTGCTACGCAAAACCCCAGCGGTGCATATGGCGGGCGAAAACCATTGTCCAGAGCTTTTCGCAACCGTTTCGTCGAGATCCATTTACCCGACATTCCTTCCGATGAGATGACAACAATTCTGGAACTTCGATGTGAGTGTCCACCTTCTCATGCAAAAGCGCTTGTGAAAGTAATGACAGCCCTTCGACAACGAAGGAGTAAAAGCGGTGTATTTCTCGGCAAGGACGGACTCATAACGCCTCGTGATCTTTTGCGCTGGGCTGAAAGGAGGGTCCCATCTAAACTAGAGTTGGCACACGAGGGCTATATTCTTTTAGCTGAAAGACTGAGGACCGAGGAAGAGAAGGAAATTGTTCGGGAGGAAATCGAAAGCCAATTGAAGGTATCGCTCGACTGTGAAAGCCTATATTATGGAAGGTTAAGTGAAGCACGTATAATGCTGGAGAAAGCTTCAAAAGATATTGACAGCTTTCCGGAAGAGGCTCGCCAACTCATTCGATCCGTTGCCCCAACGAAGTCTCTTCTGAGGCTTCTTTCCCTGGTCATTCGCTGCATCAGACAAAAAGAACCCGTGCTTTTAGTCGGAGGTAAGTTAGTTTTCTTTGTTCATGGACCTTGTAAGAAAAATTGGATACACTAACATAATGTTCGAATTCTAAATTCTATGTTGAATCAGATACTGGTTGCGGAAAGACTACTGTTGTCCAGCTTCTCAGCTTCATTATTCCAAGGCATCTACACATAATTAATTGCCACGCTACAACTGAAACAGGAGATATTCTTGGAGGACTCCGCCCGGTCCGTGGTCGCAACGCAATTGCGAAAGAAATGTTCCAGAAGGCACAGGAGCTTTTGCGGATTTGGCCCAGTGAATGGGGTTACGACGAATCTTCAGTTCCTATCTATCTAAAAGAAAGCAAAGCCGACTCGACACTTGATACCGATTTACCCGAAAATGCGGTTGCAACAATACACTCGTTCACGAAATCTTTGTGGAATTCTCGATCGAGATGTAATGGTGGTGACCGTTCGCCTGACTCAGACGAATCAAGTAAAAAGATACGAAAGCTAGCATCGGGAGGAAAGTTGCGCTTGGATAGCAGTTCAGCATCAGAGATGTCGATCGGTGACAGAGAAAGGGATCTCAATCTTCTTGTTAGCGAAATTGAGTCTCTTTTCAGAAAGCATCTCTCGCTTTTCGAGTGGACAGATGGTCCACTTGTACGATCGATGAAAGAGGGGCACATGCTTCTATTAGACGAAATGAGCCTTGCAGAAGATGCTGTTTTGGAACGTCTGAATTCTGTTTTGGAGCCTTCACGTAGCCTTGTCCTTGCTGAAAAGGGCGATGATGGCTCAAATGCTGGAAACATGGATAATCATGTCATCCGGGCCCATGATGATTTTCGAATATTTGCCACAATGAATCCTGGTGGAGATTTTGGGAAGCGCGAGCTTAGTCCAGCACTTCGAAGTCGATTCACCGAAATCTGGGTTCCAGCAGTCACTGATGCATCTGATGTAGACTTGGTTCTCGAACGTACTCTTGCATCGAGAGCCGTCCAAGCTGAGGCAGAAAAGATTTTGCTTGAAGATTTGGTTATGATCCGAAAGAATATGCTAAAGTACGTGAACTGGTTCAATATTTCTATTTGCGGCGACACCACGTCTGCTTGTACCGATTTGGCTCTTTCTCTTCGAGACATGCTTGCCTGGGCTCGATTCATAGTTGATGTTATCGGATGCAACGAAACGACGACTCTATGGGATGCTTATTCCCATGGTGCTTGCTTGATGCACTTGGACGGTCTTGGACTTGGTACAGGGCTTTCAAGGGAAGATGCCGACGCAACGAAAAAGCGAGCAATATCATATTTGGCTGAGCAGATCCCCATGGATCATCGCACTAATAATATGGATGGTCTCAAACAAGATAGCGACTGCGATTCCCGCCAATATATTTTTACAGATACCACTTTTGGAATGCATCCTTTTCGAATTTCTCGAGGGACTGAACCGATTCCCACTTCAAACTTCAATTTGAAGGCTCCAACCACAGGATCAAACTTGCTTCGAGTCTTACGAGCAATGCAATTGTCTAAGCCCGTGCTACTCGAAGGGTCACCCGGTGTTGGCAAGACAAGGTAAGTATTTTAGATCTTATGTAAAGGTTATCATCGTAGAACCATACCCCTCTAACCGCTGTATTTTTGCTTGCCAGTTTGATTTCGGCTCTAGCTGCAGCTTCAGGCCATCGACTTGTTAGAATAAATCTATCCGAGCAGACGGATATTTCTGACTTGATGGGCAGCGATTTGCCAATCCCGGACGCAGAACCAAGCAGTAGTGACATGTCTGACGACAAATCATCCGACAAGACAGGCTCTAGCTCGTTTGCGTCTTCATTTAAGTGGTGCGACGGCGTCTTACTGAAAGCCATCAAAAGAGGCGACTGGGTTCTTCTTGACGAATTAAATCTAGCTTCGCAATCTGTCCTCGAAGGGTTAAATAGTTGCCTAGATCACCGTGCAAATGTGTTTATTCCGGAGTTAGGAGAGACCTTTAATTGCCCACCATCTTTTAGAGTCTTTGCGGCCCAGAATCCACTTGCTCAAGGAGGGGGTAGGAAAGGGTTGCCAAAATCCTTTTTGAACAGATTCACAAAAGTATACGTGGAGGCTCTTACAAGCGACGACCTTCAAGCGATTGTAAGCTCACGTTTTCCATCGATCCCAATGTCTCTTGTTCATTCAATGATCAAGTTTAACAGTACGGTGCACCAGGACGTAGTTGAACACCGCGAATTTGGTGATCTGGGAAGCCCTTGGGAATTCAATCTTCGTGATGTTTTTCGCTGGTGTGAACTTATTGTTTTTGCTGGTTGCAATGAAAGCCTTGAGCTAGCAGGCCGCTTTGCTTGTGATATCTACCTCCATCGCTTCAGGTCCATACAGGACCGCCTAGAACTTCAGAAACGTTACCAGGAGTGTTTTGACCATGAGATGCTCTTGCATAAGGAGGATTCTCTCTTACGCATAACTGACACGCATGTTCAAATTGGCAACGCTACACTCAAGAGGAGGTGCAAATCTACAGGCAGCACCACAAGTCCAATCAATGGTATAGAGCCCGCGCTTCTGAGATCATTACTAACTCCAATGGAAACTGTGGCTCGGTGTATTCAAATGGATTGGCCTTGTCTTCTCGTCGGACCATCGCCCAGTGGAAAGACTGACTTGTTAAAAGGATTAGCTGAATTGTGCAACGCGAATGTGGTTGAAGTTTCACTTACTCCATCATCGGATGTTAATGAACTTGTTGGCTGTTTTGAACAGGTCGATTCAGTACAGGATGAGAAAGACGTACTAAGTGCAATCGACTTAGTATATCAAGGAGCATGCGAATATCTCGTCAGTGATACCAATCAACTTAAGCTCCTGCATGAAATTGCAGAGGTGTGCTTTTCTTTAAAGAGTTATGTTGTGCATGGCGACTCGACTGCTCCAGGAACATCTATGTTTGAAAAGGGCGGCATGCTTCTTTTAGTAACACAAAAATTGGTAAAGCTGTTCACCAAAGCTACCCAGATAAACACATCCTTTGAGAGCTTATATGGTTCGCAAGTTGTTGATATGCGTCGAAAGGTGGAGCTGATTGAAGCTAACCTCAAAAGTAAAGGTGGGCGAAAAGATGAAAGCCATTTTCGCTGGGTCGACGGGATACTGGTTACAGCCATGATCAACGGGGACTGGCTTCATCTCGAGAACGTCAACTTCTGCCCATCATCTGTCCTAGATCGACTTAATCCATTGATGGAAAAGGGTGGTGAACTCTTGCTTACCGAATGCAGTATAGACGAGGACAGTGAAACGAGCGTGGAATCGAGTCACCGAGTGGTTCAGCCTCATCCAGATTTCAAGATATTTCTCTCAATGAACCCTGCCTTTGGTGAAGTTTCCCGTGCAATGAGAAATCGTTGCGTCGAGATTTCGCTTCTTCCTACTAGTCAAGACGAAATGTCTTTTTCAGAGGGAGAGGTAGCAGCTTTGACAACCACAAAACTTTTGTCTTCAACGGCAGTTGTAGACAGCCTTGACATAATAAGGAGAGCAGGAATAAGATCCTCGGAACTTGCAACTCGAATGCTGAGATTGCATTGCTTGGAGTGCATACAGGCTGGTCGTACCGCATCAGAACCACCATCACCACGAAACCTCAAGAATTGGGGTTCATTATCAACAAGCCTGATGAGGCGAGGTTTCGACATTGTGCGTTCAGTATCAACGCCACTTCAACTCTCCTACGAGCTCGATACTGAAGCGACGACAATCGTTGCGAAAGATGTAGTCCCTCCTCATTCAGATCTCAAAAATTCGTGTGCTCTTATGACAATTCCTTCAACTCGAGCTGACTGGGGATTCGACCCAATGTTCGCAAAAGTCAAATTCGAAGCACGCCTTGTCAAGCTTATTGCAAACTGCAGGGAAAGCCCCGATCCAAATTTCGAGCTACTTTTCCCGGGTGGTTTGAACGAATTCTATACAACCGATGCAACTAAAAGTTTGAACACGTCATATGAAGAGCTTTATAGAATGCTCCCAAAGGACACTAACCTGGGTCTTGCCATATGCAAGAATCTAGTTGCTCTATACCTGCGAAAATTCTCCGTTCTGGATAAAGACAAGAGAATTGACTTACTCAGCGGATACGGTGGAAATTTTTCGCCTTTTCTAGACCTCATGTCTTCCGCTTTTCAAAACAACGAAGTGGAATCACGTGGAAACCCCCTTCAAAAACGGAATAGAGCAGATAAGTATACACTGGAAAAGATACCAGTGGATCTTGGTGATTGCTTTATTTCCCAAATCAGCGAATTTGACACAGAACTAATTCCCATGGAGTATCACCGAATTGAATCTTTCCTTAATCGTTTGGTTCAGCTATGCGACGAAAAATATACATATCAGAAGCTATCGATGATTGATCCATCAACAACAAATTTAAGCGCAATAGAGGCTTCATATTGTCTTCACGAAGAAAGAATGGATCGAGGATCAATATCTTGTCCAGTTACACCAGCTCTATACCCTCTATTTCAATCTGTAGATGCCTGGATTCACGCTTTGGAGCATAACACAGAGGGCACTGAAATTTCACATGGTTTCAGGAACGCATTGACGAAAGTCATGTCTCACCGTGATCGTCTTTGGATTTATCTCAATGAGTCAGGGGTGGTATCCGTAGAATCAATTTCTTTTCTTGCTTTTGATGAAACAGGTTTCATAGTTCATTGGATGTGGTTCAAAAAGAACCTCGAAAAAGCCATGCCAGATTACCTCAAGCTTTGTTCTTCTTTAACAGAGACAGAACTTGAGTTGCTAAATAATCTAAAGCGGAAAATGGATTTTCACATCAATAGTATTGATAGAACACTCTTTGACAACGTAGGTAATACTTCGTCGTTGTCTTTGAAGACGTGGAAGAACGGAGGACACCCGCTAGTTCCCGCGAGAGCGACTAATTGGGATGCAATAAAGCGTTTGCGAGATTGTGCTACTTCTTATGTCTTGCTTCCAGAATCCAATTATGGCCTAGCAGCAATCACGTCAGAAGCTTCTGAAGTCATCGAGCTCTCCGAGTTAGTGACTGAGCACCACCCGTCACTGTTCATTGATATTAAAGAAAAACTGGATCTCCTTGCTGCTTTATGTATGGCACATTGGTCAACAACAGACGAGATGCGCGGCGAGACACGGTCAGCTCCTTTGCCTTACGACTGCACTGAAGCTCAGTTTGTCCTAAGTAAGAAAATAGAAAGTACCAGGTCAGATTTTGTTGCAAAAATCAATGCTATGAAGATTGACACTCAGATCAAGACAGTAGAAAATGAAATGGATATCGAAAGGCTCGAAAAGCTCAAAAGTGAGTCCTTCGAAATAAGTACCGTAGGTAGGGAAGGCGACATCAAGGAGGCCCTGCTCGAGAGGTTTGCTTTAATCCAAACATCGCAATTTGCTGATTTTTGGTGTGTCCACGAAGAATGCAAAATTGTTGGCCAACTGTCAAAGCTATTGGTTTCAACATCGAGTCTCGACTCTTTACAGGAACACATTTGCTCTCTGTTACCTTCCATTAAGAAATTCATTGATGTTGTTGTACGTCAGACATTTTGGGCGATGGCTGACCTTAGGCCCTATCAAACACTGTTGTGGGCTTTCGATGGTTCACATAGTGGAGATTGTTTGGAGCACCTTTTGCGATGCATCATTCCTCAAATGATGTTTATCGCTTCCAAACATGTGTGGTGCAATAGTTTTAACGATCTTCAGGTGATCTCTGATAGACTTGTTTGCCCTTCGCTGTGGAACTCTGATTCCGAAATTGCTTCTCGACAAAAGGCATCCGATTTGAGTGATAGTACCTTTGTCGCCTCAATTGCCGGGCCTACAAGGTTAGTACATCCTGTTAGGAGTGAATCTATGTTCCGTTTGGTTGGATCTGAATTTTCCGATGTGTATGATGGATACAAAAAGTCCTCGTTCGGAAGTTTGGAGAATTATCGAATCCGACTTCTGCAGGCGCAGAACTTGTTCAATCAATTTTCTGAACTGAATATTGAGAGCTCAAATGAAATGGAACTCTTTGAGCTGAAATACTTGTTTCAAAATTCAATAGAAGCTCTCATTGGAAGTTTTGACGAAAAAAGCGCTTCAGAAATACTTTCAGCAATTCGGGCTCCAGGATCGCTTTGGACTCAGAGCCACGACAAGGTTAAACAACTATTTCTAAAGTGCAGACATCCAGCTTTCATTCAAATCTACGATGATGTAGTTATCCCTTTAATTGATACACTCTACAGGCTGCACGACTCAAAAATTGCTGGTAAAGAAGCCGCAGAAGAAACATCGGTGGCTTGGGTGTATATTGGACTTATTCGAATCCAGCTGTATGCGCCAGGATCGCCACTAGATCCAGGAAAGAAACCCATCGCAAAAGTCACCGAGCAAGAGCGATACTTACGTGGGTTAAGCGGAAAAATTACTGCCGCACGCTTGGATAGTGGATACTTGACGGGCAACTTCTTCCCGATTTCTGAATACGAAAAAAATCTTTTAGAGCAAGCAAACGTTGCCAAGACAAAGCTCTCGAAGCAAGAGAAAAAACGAGTGGAAAGAGTTGCAGAGGCTCCACCATTTTACGAGCTTTTTAGAGAATCACGGAACTTTTTGAGAAACATCGCTACTACAGAGGGAGTGCTCGGCTTGGTACAACTAATGAGGGATGCAAGATCGCACCCGGAAACAATCCACAAAATTAAAAGCAGAGAGCTGAATTGGCAGAATACTGCAGGATCCTATTGTGACCGGCTCTCTTCACACTTTGCTCCATATGAGGATGTGACAATTCCATTATCAAACTCTATACGGAATGTACAAAGGGGACTTCGTCAATTGGTAGGCTTATGCCTTAGTTCTAAGCAACCAAACGACGTGGAAAAAATGCACCTACTTGAAGGTCTATTAGCATATCCAATGGGAAACCTGTTGAATACTATCGATGCTGCGAAACAAGTGAAATTTCTGTCGGGAGAATCAAGTGCAAATGGAGAGATTGCCAATCGGGATGAAGCTCGCTGCCATGTCACTGCATTGCTAGCTAGCTTGTGCCGACTAGAGATTTATAAACGAGCACGACTGGGAAATGTAAATAAACACTTTCATGCAACATGTTCAGCATTATTTGAGGCTGCTACGAAAGGATATTTGGGTGCGTTAGATAACCCCACGGATATAATTGAAACAGAAGAAGAAATGCAGGAGCGAATGTACCGTGATCAATTTCCCGATCATTCCAAAGAATTCAATGAGTTGATTTACAAAATAGAAAATTCTGATGAAATTGGGTACGAAGAATCCGAAGAAATTGTAGAAGGAGATCGCTTTGATGCAAAGCTTTCAGATTCTCAGCTTTCTCTAATCGCGGAAATTCACAGGGACTTGTTTGCAACGGGTGGAACTGGCGTGAAGGACTCTTCTCGTGTCCGTGCCTTCAGAGTTGCATATAGCGCTGCTTGTCAGATTGGAAGCTCGTCACGATGGGATGCAAGCAAACCTGCAACTTTGGATTGCCCTGGCGCACATATCATGGCGCTCTCATTGTGTACGAATTGGAAGCGAGGTGGCGCACTTCGCTATTCTTCAACGCTATCGACTGGTTCTGACTCTGTTGACTTTCACAAAGATCCCAATCCCGAAGAAGTTGTTTTAGGAGCTGTTCCCCTCAGCAAGCTCATCATCCGTATATCACAATTACTTACAGCTTTTCCAGGTCACTCAATTCTTACAGCATTAGGGCAAGTTGCGGAGAGCGTTAGAAAACTGGACCTGGCGGAAGCTTCCGTAGGAAAGGTTATGACAGGCCTCGAAGTAATTCTCCGAAAGGCACAGGAATGGGAACAGCATGCGAGCGAAAGGGTCAAGCTAGGTTCGCCGCTTGTTGAAATAAGTGGATTGGTGGCACGTTGGAGAAAAATGGAACTGCAAAGTTGGTCTACTTTGTTGGACAATCGGGAAGAACGTCATTCCAACAAAGCCAGGAATCATTGGGCTCGCTTATACTCTTTGCTATGCGACAAGCGATTGGATTCGCTCCACCAACCATCCGATCAACAGCCATCCATTTCATCAAACCTCAGCACAGAGACCCGATATTCGGGAGATTGTCCAAGCTGGATATGGAAGGGATTCTCTCAAGAGATGAAACGGGTTGCTAGCTCTGCCCTTGACGATGTCGAAATCAAAGAAATAGCGGAAATATCTCGTGCTCTAGATGGCTTCCTCTTGACATCGGTCTTAGGAGAATTTAACCAGCGCCTAAGCCTTCTCAAGAATTTTTCTTTCCACCTTTTGCAAGGGTGCATGTCGAGCGACAAATGCGACATTCAGCAACTATCACTTGCAAGGATTCTTTCGTCGCTGTTTTCACATTATAGCCAATTTACGGACACACTTTTGTCTAAAAAAGAGGAACTTCGTCGCCCCATTGAAAAAAAATTGAAGGACGAGGTTAAGCTTGCCAAATGGGACGAGCAATCGTACTACGCACTTGCTGAATCGAGCGAAAAGAATCACCGCAAACTAATGAAAATATTGCGCGAATATGATGAAGTACTTGACCTAAGCGTTGGAAAACTCCTAGAGGACCAATTCTGCTATGGTATCCGTTCTCCAAAGGATTCGATAGATGGAAATTCTGAACCTTGCACTTCCATTCCTCCAAACGGAATGCTATTTCCCTTCCTCAAAGAAAGCGAAGAAGAAAAAAAACTCAACACAAAACCAAGCAATTTTGATATACTTGAGTTGCAATCAAAAACACACCTATGGGCTGATATAAGCATGTTTGATATCCAATGCGACGATCATGTCCGCCGAATGAGTCGTTACTTCAAGAAAATGTACGCAATCCGTAGTAAGAATCGTGCTAGCCACTGGGGACTGAATGGGTCTGATATTGCATCTGATTTATGCTCTTCTATCTTTGATCGAATTGGATTTCTTCGAGGCGAGAAAACCACCAAACCTATGAAACAAAGGGCATTGATTGACCTTTTCAAAGAGCTAAAAAGAAATGGCTATGCAACTACCAAATGGTCGGTCCCAAAACAGATCCGGGAAATGGTTCATATTTTGATGCTACCAGAGCCTCCAAGAAAAGAATACGGGTTATCAGAAGAAAACTGCAAGACGTTAAGTAGTGCTGAAATATATTTTCAGAAATCAGTCACAGAACTGAATCGTCTAAGGTCCGAAATATCCACTTTTGGAAGCCGGCACATGAGTCAACGGGAAATGCAATTGATGCAAAGCTTCAGCGAGCACGGTCTGATGATGCTGTGTCAACAGCGCTGCGCACTTGCAAGTATACTGCCTGACGTGAGTAATCTCGAAAAGATGCTGAAGAATTCTTCGGCTGTGCAGAAGAGTTTACCCTACCGCCAGGTATCTCTTCGGAATTTAGTTGGAAACTTCGACGATGCTTTCTTTTCTGCCGTCGAGAATCTTCAACAGGTGTTGCTCTTAATGCGAAATACTTCGCCACTTGTCAGCGACAACACAAAGAAGCAAGTATTGCATGATAGTGTCGCAATGCTTGATTCACATATTTCAAACTTACAGAAAGGCTACAGTCCATCAAACAACTTAGGCCTTTATTCTCACGAATCACTAAAAGAACTCGCGAATGCGCGCCATCTACTAGAAAATGCACACCAGCAAGTTCATGACTGCCAATCAAAATGTCAACGTCTGGGGTGTTTACCGAGTAATATTTTTGAAACCTGCTTAGTTGAAATTGATAGAGCATGTACAGCGGCATCTGCTTGTGAGGAGCGTTCGAAAGTTGCTACTCAAGTGACTGCCGAATCATCTGATATTTCACACGTACTTGACGCTATTTCGTGCACCATAAAGAGTGTACTGTTTTCTGTGCAAGGGATGGTAAATACCGATTCTCAACGAAGTAGCAATGCCATCCATTCAGCACAAGTAAATAACAACGATGACGAGAACGGAACAGAAAAGGACCTGCCTGGCCTCTGGCAGTGTCACAGTAGCGCCTCAAAAGAGTGGTCATCTATCAACTTGAAGCATTTGAATCACTGTTTAGGCGCAACAATTGAAAAATTGAGCCTATTGCACGAATTCGATGGGGTACCTGAACCTGAACGCAACTTTTGTGTAAATGTCATGTCTGATCTTTGTCTGTTGGTGCTCGAAGCTGCTAATATGATCAGAGAAAAACTTTCTGAATATGCGTCATTTTTCAGAAGTTCTGCCAAACTCAACTATGTGCTAATTCGCATCTTCCGGACACTTGTTGCCAAAGGATTTTGTGCCGACGATGTCTCTGATGGTGGAGAGGGAGGCGAAGAAGGTGATGTCAGTGGGATGAATTTTGACGATGACAACGACGGCACAGGTATGGGAGAAGGTGACGGAAAGAAGGATGTCACAGATCAACTTGAAAGTGAAGAGCAGCTACTTGGTCTAAAAGGTGACGATGAGAACGACCAGGGCGAAAGCGCACCGGAACAACAAAAATTGGACAAAGAAGAAGCAGAACAGGGTATGGAAATGGAGGGTGATTTTGAAGGCGACATGTTTGATGTGCCTGATGCTGATGATGAGGACGATGATAAAAAGGAAGACGACGACGACGACGAGGAAGAATTAGATCGCAACATGGGAGACGGAACAGACCCGAATGAGGAGATTGTTGATGAAAAGATGTGGGGGGATAGTGACGATGAAGGCGATGTAAATGAAGATGAAGAAAAATTTGAGAAGGATAGTGGTATGAAGGGGGAAGCTTTGGAAGATGAACTCCGGACAAAGGAAGAAGGGGAAGAGAATAAGGATACCAAAGACGACCCCGCGGCAGAGCCTTCCAAGCAAGGCGATTCGGGTCAGGAACCCGAAGCAGAGCCCCCAAAAGATGAAGGAGGAGCTGATAATGAAATGGAAGGCGATATTAACGAAGATACGGATGACAAGTACGAGGAAAAGCCTGTTGGAGTCGATGTTCGCGACGAAGAACAGGAAGCCCAAGATGAGCAAGAACCCGACAATGATGATGATATGGAGTTGGGAGAAGACTTGAATCTGGACGACATGGAGGAAGGCGACGCTGATGCCGATGCCGACAACATGGATGTAGACGACGAAATGCCTCCTGAAGAAGAAGGTAACGAGGAGACAGCACTAGCCACGGAGGAAGACAACGGCGAAAACGATGATGCAGAAAACGACGACGAAGAGAATGAAGCCATCCAAACAGGCGCTCAGCACGGCGGAGACACCGAGATGCAGGAAGATAATGACGAAGCTGAACCGGACGCTGAAGACAACGAGGACGAAGAAAAGCAGAACATGGACGTCTCTGGCCAGAAGCCAACTAGCGAAGAAGCACATGGCGTTACTGGAAAAGATGGGAACGATCGAGTAAAAGAACGCGAAACTGAGGATGGTGCCGAAGACGAAAACGATGGTCAAGGAGATGATGATGCTGCCGGAGAGGGCGCAGACGCACCGCCGGAAGATCCCTCTGGAAGTGGAGGCGGTGAAAGTGGCGATGGTCAACGAAATGCATCTTCAGGCGGAAATGAAGGCGACGGCGCAATGCAAATGTCACTAAATGTTCCAAATCCATTCAGAGATCCTGGCGATGCAACTGAATTTTGGCACAAAAAGCTCAATATGATTGAAGATTCAACTGATGCCCCAGACACACAAGAATCCGGAGATACAAAGGACCAAGAAGAGCAAAAAGATGGGAAAGGAGAATTTGAGTTTACTTCATCAAATCAAGAAAGTACAACCCAGGTATTGGGAGGAGCTACGGAAGAGGAGGCTGTGAAATTGGAGAATAAGGAAGAAGAAGTTGATCAATCTGCAGACCAAGAAGGAGATACAACGCATCCTAAAGAAGACCAACGCAAGTCGGAGGGCGAAGACACGAAGGAGCGCAGTTCTTCACGACCTTCACAAAAATCGAGCGGTCTCGATAAGAAAGAAGATTCACCAGAAGAAATGGAAACCGATGTTGATGATAGCCAACAAGAAGCTGACAACGCCGAGGATAATAAAGAGGAACCACCGGCATCTGAATGCGAGGACAACGAAGATGACGAGAACGACGACGCAGACGAGAATCCAAAGCCAGACAATCGAGTCGTCTCAGATCTTTCTCAGCTTCGTCTTCGCGAAGATGATAAGCCAGGCGCCATAATTTTTGGCGACGACTTGATCGAAGAAGAACAAATCACGGGTATTAGCACTGCTGAAGCTGCTGAAGCACGAGCACGATGGGCTGAAATACAGTCGGAAACTCATAACCTTTCGAGGCGCTTATGTGAAAAGTTGCGTCTCGTTATGGAACCTCTAGTTGCCACGAAACTTCGTGGAGATTATAGAACTGGAAAGCGGATCAACATGAAAAGAGTTATTGGATATATTGCTAGTGGATATCGCAAAGACAAAATATGGTAAGTTTACTCTGTCTACCTTATCATTTCAGTTGTCTAGTTGTGTAACTCAAATTTAACTTTTGGTGCATTTTGCAATACTTTCCTACAAAAGGTTGAGGAGAACCAAACCTGCCAAACGGGATTATCGCGTACTTCTTGCTGTCGATGATTCAGAAAGTATGCAGAAAAGTGGCGCAGGTGACATGGCCCTGGCTGCATTGGCAACTCTTGCTACAGGCATGAGCCAACTGGAAATCGGAGAGTTGGGTGTAGCCAGCTTTGGTGAAGAAATGCGATTGCTCCATCCATTTCATCAACCCTTTACTTCTGAAAGTGGTGCAAATCTTGTCCGAAACTTTACATTCGACGAGAAGCGAACTCGTACGGCCTTATGCGTTGAAAGTGCTTTGTCTGCTCTGGAAAGCCAAGGCGACCATTCATCCATGCAGCTTGTTTTTATGATCAGTGACGGACGAATTGAGCGTGATAGTCGAGCAGCATTACGAAGACTAATACGAGAAATGAGTGAACGGAATGTACTTCTAGTTATGATCATTGTTGAAGGACAAAAAGGAGGACGAACCAAGAAGAAGGATAGTATTGTACACATGAAAGAAGTCACATTCGAGAAGGGGAAACCAAAAGTTAAGCAATTCATTGACGACTACCCATTTCCATACTATATGGTATTGGATGATATGAAAACTTTGCCGGAAGTTCTTGGAGATGCATTGCGCCAGTGGTTTGAAATGCTTGCTCAACTTAACAGCAGTACATCTTAAGAATCCAAAAATATCTAAATACATGGCATAGATTTAACTAGAATTTATATAGAAAGCAAAAATATTTTATCTTACATGTCAGAATGCAGCGTACGTCGCATCGCTACTTGTTCAAGAAGGAGATACAGTTGACGGGATGTGTTTTTTGATTGTCGCGGGAATACCAGCAACAAGTACATCGTTGGGAACATCCTTGGTAACGACCGCACCTGCAGCGATGGTCACACGAGACCCAATCGTGACACCAGGGCATATGACGGCATCACCTCCAATCCAAACATCATTTCCAATTGTAATTGGTTGGGCAAACTCTGCTCTTCGTCGTTGAATGGCATCTATCGGATGTGTAGCTGTGTAAAGCTTGACGCCTGGAGCCAAAAAGCAATTATCCCCGATACTTATTTTGGCACAATCTAGTAACACACAACCAAAGTTGGCGTAAAAGTTCGACCCCACAGTAATGTTGAATCCATAATCACAATAAAATGGAGGTTCAATATAGGGAGGCGACGATTGTTCAGAATTTCGCGAATTCTCACCACCGGGATCTTTGTCATCATTGCATTGCTTCGTAGCGCCTAGAAGTTTTGATAAGATATTGTTACGTTTTTTAACAGAGCAATTTGGTGCGTTGTATTCTTCGCAAAGAGCATGAGCTGTTTTGAGCATCACATTTAGAGTTTCTTCTGCCGGCACATAAAGCTGACCAGAAATCATTTTCTCCAACTCAGGTGAACCCCTTTCAATGGCTGACTGTCTTTTCCTTACAACCAATCGCCATTGAATCCAGTTTTCATAGTACTGCCACGCCGAAATAGCAACGAGACCGCCCAAAAACCCAGCAAACGATGCTGCACCCCACTCATGTTGTCGGCTACTATTGGAACTTAAAATCATTTCTTCCAAACGGTTTAGGTATATTTCTCTCTTTTCTTCCTTTCTCTTTCGTTCTGTCTCTCAAAGTGTTGTGATTCCTTTTCACTCTGTTAACAATGCCTGATGCGGTTCTCAAGGCTTAAGATTCGCGGATCACCGCAGAAAGATCCTTTTCTCGGAGGGAAAGAAAAAATCGAGTCGCAAATGCGCTGAGTGAGTCTGTTTGTCATGTCTCACTTTTAGCAGACACACTACAATGCCATACCTCGTAAGAAATATCCATAAAGATTTTCAGTGACAATTAACGGCCAAATAACGTATATATTTTTCACAGCGGCACGACTGAAGAGTGAAAAGCAACAAAGTATAGTTTTCTTGCTTCAAGAAATCTGAATGCCTTGTCTTCCAAACAGAGCCATGCCATCATAGACAAGACTAGACAATGCACACCATCACTACTAGTAGTAGCGACATCTGCTGCCTGGATGTAATCAGGAACAAACGGTGCTACATTCGAGCTATGCCCCCCCCATGTAAGTGTAGTCCTACTGTTCTTCTTCACATATCTGTTAATCAAGTCTATTCTAGCTTTAAAACAAAATAAACGAGCAATTCAAGAGCTATTACTAGGAATTGCAATTGGAATGTACCCTTCTTTACCTGATCGATTACAAAATCCAAAGAATTGGTCGGGTTGATATTTTCCTGCCCCCCTGGGTGCATGGCCCAACGACACCTCCAAGTCCGATCGAATACGGAACCATTCATTATGGAGTTTACGACACAATCGATGTTGAATTATGTTTTCCAAATGTGGCAAACACAACCAGGGTTTTTGGCATAATGTAAAGTGCGTTGTGACAATATCTGACACAGGCCGACTTCTACAATCTTCACAATCCTCTCGACCATCTCGACAATCACCATCGACAACATCATTGACAGTTCGTTTCGTGCGGGGATTATCACACATTTGATTATAAACACATCTATTCAATTCTACTGCAGTACCTGGATGAAGTACATCATAGTAGTACGGAACAAGACCCTGAAATGTCATGGAACCATAAAATGGCTTTTAGAGAGAGAGAGAGAGAGGGAGCATTAAAAGAGAGAAACAAAGCAAGTTTTCAAATATAAGATATGCATCAGGAAAAGGCGAGCGCTTCAAAACGACCCTTCAGCATTAGATCTCTTAATCTTACCCCAACCTTTCCTGCCCAACCCTTTCCTTCACGAAAGTCACCTTCCCGTACAATATCTACATATTCCTTATAGGCATCCATACTGGGCCGTAGGACTAAAAGTCCTCCTTGAACTGGCTTATATTTAGTAGTAGGTGTCACCATATTGTAATCTCGTGTAAAATACGCATCAATTTGATTTGGTATTGGTTCATCAGGCCACATAATGTCCATCCCGGATGAGTCTAATCTTGTTCCGAGCATTAAATCAAAGAGTGCATCCATTGGTTTCAATATAAGTGTATCCAAATCCAAATGTACAACAATGGCGTGGTCCGTTAGTGTGTACGCCTCTAACTTAATAAGTTCCTTTTCACCACAACATCCATTGCTACCAATTTTCTTTCGTAAAAAGTCACCCTTAATATCTTCTACAGCTACAGGTGTTTCACGTTCCAACAATGTATAACCCAAATTTTGTAATGGCATTGCACACGTTTTAGCATTGGGATGATAAATGGCATACATTTTATAATCATACCGTCCAACACTATCATCATTTCCTGCATTTTGAATAGACGTACGGTGTATCGAATGTTTCAATACCGCAGCTCCTTCTGTTATAGGGTCATTGCCACATCCAGTCACTGATACCGTATACGCAATAACTTTGGAGTTTTTTGGTATTCCTCCTCCTTGCAATGGTGCCTGTTTAGGGCGCAGTTGTGATGGTTTATCAGGTGCTACTTTGTCTCCTACACTCACAGTGTCCACGCTTTGACGATGGTGTGGTTGCTGTGCCACCACTCCTCCGCCTCTTTGCTCCGATATTGTACTGAGGACATATATTGACATTAATGATATCGTTAGCAATACAGAACCAACCATAAGTGACAAAATCTTTTCCATGGAACAGCATAGTGCCCTAATGCTTCTTTTCCGTTTACTGCTACCGCTTAATGGATTTGTTATTCGCACCATGGCATTCTCGTTCCATACAGTAGCTCCTTTCGATTATGGCATTGCTTCCTACACCTGCTTCCGTTCCCGTTTCCGTGAGGTCTCGATGATGATAACAGAAAACCCACGCAAAAAACAAAGACGCGCACCCAAGAAGCCAAGACAGGGACGCACCAAGGAGGGGACGCACCAGTCTCGAGATGTCTTTTCTACATGATATATTAATACGAAGCAAATCAATTATAAAACCTAGTAGTCTCTCATGTGTACCAGGTACAGGTAGTGATACTACCTGTAGGAGGTAATGTTCAGTACCTGGTAGTGGCAAATGATATTGTACCAGGTACCAGGTAGTGAGAATTACTCGTATAATGATAACCATATATAATGATATATTAATTTTAATCGATCACCCACGTACCAGGTACTACTGTAACTGGTACGGGTACTTCCTGTACAGGTACATGTCCGCTCGTATCGTACGTAGGACATACCAAGATGAATAACCTACGATACCCTACTCTTTCACTTCTTCAAGTTAGCGTTAACCACTCTTTACTTTATTATCGTAGCTGAGACATATTGAAGCGATCCCGAAATCCGACCGAACCCCACGTCATGACAAAGATCGCCGTCGTACCGTTCAGGTTTGTGACCTCATTACAAAACAAGAGGATCCTTATTATCGCTTTCTGTCAATATCGTCCTCGTCTCGGTTCATTGAATATCTTTCGACACCTTTGTGTACATATTCTCATTGGCATCATCAAGATGAAGACCAAATCTGTATTTGTCTTTCAAGCGTTTGCTGTTGCATTGTGCACAGCTAAGAAAAATTCCTTATTCACCAGTACTGGCAATGAAGTTCTTCTCAATCCTTCTACCAGTAGGAGTACCAAAAGAGCATGTTTGCTGTCGTCGTCGTCGTCGTCACAACAGCACCACGTACTCCATAATGCTTTGATGGGACTACGTGGTGGTGCTGGTCCTTTACCTCCAGAAATTGTAGCAAAAACTGCCACTGCATTGGTGGGATTAAATTCTGCAACAAACATTTTTGCACCTGATATTACAATTAAAACCACGGGTCTCCCATCTTCACCTTTTTTGAATTTTAAATTGGATGCTGTTGGATTTATTTGTACATTCCATTCACTTATCGCAGCATGTATTCTTTTTGGGAAAACTAGTATCCAAACAGCCATCGGTGTAGGATTCTTGTTTTTAAGTATCTTTCATATCAAAACAATCATGGCGGGTACACCTCAAAAGTATGGTTTCCCCGCCCTCGGTCAATACATTAGTATTGCAATGAACGTCATTACAGCGCATGGACTTTTTACAGATGCACCCTACGCGTCCAGTCTCACCAAGATTGTATCTGCATTCATGGTACTAAATGGAATGGTTCTTTCTACCAACAGGATCCATAATCCTATTTGGGGGTACCATGAGGATAGTCCCTCTCCCGATCTCAATGCTTTCTTTGACAAATTTTTAGGATATTCCATGATTGCAGCTGCTACGTTTTGTGTATTACTGATTTCCGAAATGGATGCCATGAAAGCGTTAGGGTATGCCTGTATCCCAAGTTTGTTCAATGTAATTCAACAAAATTTTATTACAAAAGAAGTTCAAACATACGGTTTAAAGAAAGGTCAACAGATATTTTCACTTCTCATCCTTACCATTATAGTTGGAACCTTGGCATTTTAAAACAAAAAAAGATACACGTTTCATAATTGAAAATGTAGATAAAAATGTATGCTGTACATTCTTTGCAAATTATAGCTTACCCCGTTTTGCGAAAGGCTACGTGTATATTTAGGACCAAGTTACTAAATAATAACAGCTTTGCGATTATCAGAGTTCATTAATTCAACCGCTTGTTTTCCTTGAGAGTGAAGACACTGATAGGTCGGTTGGTACTGTGATGGTGATGAGGACGACTTGAATGGCACAAGTGTTTCACTTTTTTGTACAGTTGCCAAGATATTATAATCTACTTGACTACATTCGTCCGTCCTATGCGATGCAGATTGCGAAAAGGTTTCACAAGTAGGACATCTTGTACAGTCACATAACCAAGCAAGTGAGCATCACTGCCTCTAACGATATTCTGAACAATAATTATTTCTTGGCTCTTTCGCTTATACCTCTCTAGAGACTAGTCAAGTTGTGAGTAAAATCTTTCTAGTTTCGTCTGGCCGTGCCCAATAACCCCCAATTTCAACCCCGGGACTCTAGAGAGGACTACCTGACTTAATAATTATTGTTATTGTCGATACACGCTATCTCTCTAGAGAGAGGGCTAGCTTGCTATCTACCAACCTAGTTTTACCTACTGTAGCATAATTAAATGCCCCCCTGAAAGAGCTTGGGTACGGTGGGACTACTGCTCGGAACTCTCTCTCACAAGCGAAGGAAATAGATTCGGAATAACACCCCTCCCTCAAACTTGTTAGGATAATACCAGGCTCGGACAATGGCAGCGTCCTCATCCGACAGTGCTTTCAGCAACGACGACCATGGTGGGGAGCAAATTGCCTTGGGAGTTGGTATTTTACTTGCAAGTCTTGTTTGTCTTGGAACTTGGCCTGCTCTTATGAGATTATGTTCTTGGAAGGAAGAAACTGATTCATCGTGTCAAAAGTACAATTTCTTGGACACAATTTCCTTTCAAGACAACGAGCGACAACGGAATTCTCGACACTCGTCTCCAGTAATGTCAGAAACAGGAGAAGTATCATGTTGTGGTTATCAACCATCATTGTTTCAACCACAAAAACGTCATCCTTGTCATGTATACTTGGATTATTCAATATCTTATATTATGACATCTCTTGTTCCAATATTAATCGAATTAGTGTACATTACTAATAATCAAGACGACGAATCATCATCGACAGAGATGACAAGTAGTAATGATCCGTTTCTGTTTTGGAGTCCACCCTTAGTTGCGATAGCTATGATAGGTGGAGCACTCTTATCATTAGGGAACATTGGGATGCAATGGTCAACTACTGTTTACGGTGCACCATTAACAACTGTTGTGGCCATGCAAGCATCGTTATGTGTCGTATTGGGAACATCCTTAAACTTTTTACTACAACCATCACGTACCAAACATCCAAGAATATTAGCTTGCGGTGTACTTGCATTTTTGATGGCAATCGGTTTTGCCTCTACAGCTCAAAAATGGTACCAGCAACTAGATAGACGTATACACGAATACCAAGAATGTGGAGAAATTGAAATTGAAGTTGTAACATCTGCATTAGACGGCCCTACTGCTACACACGACGAAGAAGATGAAAATGAAAAAGACGATAAGGAAGAAGAAAACGACAGCAACGACGATGACGGTGAATTATGGGAAGATGATCCCATAGGATATAGTGGTGGTGGTAAGAATGCTGCTACAGCAATGATGAATATTGAAAAACAGAAAGAACGTAAAGCTCGTGCTGGGTTAGCCCTAGCTTTCATGGGGGGAATTTGTATTGGTTTCTTTTCTCCAGCATTCAACATTGCTGTGAATGACCCATTTCATTGGCACTCCACTAGAAATGATGATGATGGTAGTAATGGAGTGGGATTGTCAGTGCCATCAGCCAATTTTTGGTTTTCAATGTCATTTGTCTTATGTTCAATTGGTTGGAATGTAGTAATCATGACGAAAACTTCAGTTGTACCAAGATCAAGTTGGGATGCCTACAGTATGGAAGAATCATTTTTTGAAAGACGGTTAGCCTTTTTGGCAGGTTTTCTTTGTGCCCTTGGGAATTGGCTGCAGTTTCAAGGTGGATACTTGGCAGGCTTTGCAGCTGCAGACATGGTCCAAGCCTTCCCGTTGGTGTCTACATTGTGGGATGTCCTGCTCTTTGGTGAATTTCGCCATGGTACTCGATTAGTTTTTACAGCACTTTTAGGTATGTACGCATTCTATCTCTTGGGAATAGTGTTTTTGGCCTTTAGTATTGGAAAGCAAGCAGGTTGATTCACAAAAGTATCCAGACCTAAGAAATACCGCAAACATCACAGTACACACTTTCCTTAATATTGCTACACGAAAAACGGAAAAAGCTGCGACTACACAAATAACAAATACATTACTTTACAAGGTCATGCATTTTGTTAGCCACTTGGTGTGACAATCATTTGACTAAAATCCACTCCAGTGCTAATAACCTTGAGAAATGGATATGTACGACACATCCGTGATATAATATGCAACTGTTGTTGTACCGAGACGGGTCCCCTTTCGCCCGCCAGTTCCGCGAGATCTTCTGAAACATTCCGGACTACATGCGATGAGAAGCGATGACGTTCACGCCAAAGTAGCAGTCGGCATTCATGAATAAGTAACATTAACATTCCCAAATCTTCCGGACTCAAAACACACGGACCACTTTCCAGAGTCCGCGAACCACTAGCAAGCAAATACCGAGATTGTTGACTTTCAGCCCAGCGTAAGGGTGCTGGTGCTGATGGCGGATTATCTCTCATAAGCAGGAGGCGTTCTATGTCCAATATGACTTGTCTAAAGGATGCATATACTTCCTCTCTACTTGTACCTAATTTTAGAAGTGCATAAAATAAGACCCGAAACACATACTTAGCACCATACACCGCGAGGACGGCGGGGGTAATAGCTGCAAGATTCATGTTTATCTCATTCGATGACATTACTTCATCCATTGCAACCAGTGCGTTCATCAATTCCTTTTTAATGAATTGTACTTCGATAAGACTCATCCTAACAACACTATTAATCTCATAGATCTTCTTAATGCTCTCTTCTTTCTTTTTTTCTATCAACGACATGTCCATTGCTTCTGCTCTAGTGAGCCTTTCCTCTTCTTTCATCTCGGGGAAAGTTTCGTCGAGCCAGCTTTTAATCATCTTCTTACAGCTTTCAATAGCTTCTGTTCTCGCTTTTCTGTCGCTGATAGTTTCATGGCTATCTTTGGCAAATAACTCGTTGAAGACTGCCTTTAGTGGGACACTCACATGCTCTTGATAAAAATTAACAATTTTTTCCAATGCTAGTTTCCCCAGTTGGAGACCTTTCCCCTTAAGAACCTTAAACCACACATAGGTTGCACAAGGAAAGCCTACTGCAACAACATACCATCTACGACGAAGAAGTGATGGAGGCCTGAGCTTTTCCAACCTGCGATTGCGCTGTATCTGCATCACTTCTTCCATGGCCACAAGAAGATCTGAAACCTCCAATGCCATCAAAGGAAGATCTGAAACCTCAATAGGACTCTCAGAAGATGACACGGCTTCCAACCCATCTTCTCCACTAGAAACTCTAGATGCCCATTGCGGAAGCGTATTGTTCGATTTCTCCCCACTTTGTTTTGAATGTGATGGTTCATTCTGATTTGCATCTAGTACCCGTACACTCCCCCCACGAAATCGGCGAGATCTTTGTCGCAAGTATTCTTTTTCGTCTGACCAATTTTCAGCATATGGTAATTCGAGTTGACCACTTCCTGCTCCGTAGAGTTGATCTCGAACAAGTCTCATTGCATCAATAGACCAAGCAGCAAGTGCTGGGTCGTCCTTGACAATTAGACCTCCCCGTGTATTCTTTACAGGTACACCGGCGCGTCCACTAAGTAACCCACTTACAGGTGCAGTGCCTATTATGGCGGTGGCCTCCATGTCAACGATACCTTGTGATACCGGTGTGGAAAGACGATCTTGGGAATGTGAAGAATTATCATCCATGGCCCCGTCACCACCAGTTGGAGCAAACTGCGCTCCTTGACCCAGTACTCCCCACTGAGCAACACCCCTTTGCCACCCTGCTCGTAGTAAATGCTGCTGAAGATCTCCAATGGCGGCACATCGTCTGGCAAGAACAGCCTGAAGCTGCGATACTTTCTGACCAACAGATTGATGATTATAGCTTCCATCCGAAAACCACACAGGAGGTCCAGCTTCCAACCACGAGAGAAGAGGGCGTTCCCATCGTGTAGACCAAAATCGGAGTGCATAATGCAATTCTACTGCCTCTGTCAGTTCGAAATCACGAAGAGCTCGAATAGTTCCTTCCGCCAACTGAGAAGCCCTTTCCGAGCTAGAGACGTTGCCACTCAAAAATCGCGATGACACAAAGCCAGAGTCAGCCGATTCCGTTTGTTCAAGCTCATATGGTTTGTCCTCTGGAATTGATGGTGTCTCACTGATTTGCTTTTGCGGCATAATTGGTAGAGATTCTTTGTCAGACATTTTAGCAGAGTGATCCACATGCAATAACAGAGAACGCACAGCCGAGACGGAAGATGGCCTATTATGTAAACCCCTGACGGTGGTAAATGGGTTTTCCAAAAACATTGCAAGGTCTGGGTATTTCAGAGCATAAGAACTACGTCTTTTATACATATTGGGAGTAGCATTTTTTGATGATGTGGGCATATCTTTTGCGGAATTTCCTTCTGCTGTGACAGTAGAAGAAGCTGTTGGAGGCGGAACCGAAGAATCCCTATAGAGAGAGGTCAATGCATTTGCCAGGTTGAATTGAGCCTTATCGTACATATCATAAAGAGAGTTAGAAGCGTTCTTCCAGTAAGAATCTGCTCCATTTTTTGCGTTAAAAGTAGCGCTTGGCTTCGAATCATTGGACGGAGCGCTGTAGGCCCAATCAAGGCCCTTTGAGGTAACCTCTTGGATCTTTGTGGCCACCATCCATTAAAATGGAATTAAATAGATAGTAATGACAATCAAGTTTAGGTACAGAATCGATTCGAACTACTGTCTGTATACTTGATGTAATGTCTGCAATGAAATCTTCAAACGAAGACCTGACCGAAGACCCAGATTATTATTTTTTGGGCAAATTCTTTCGATGAGAAGAACTGCAACCGAACTATGATTGTAGCGAGCTGTGGCTCCAATCTGCCGACGAACGGCTCTGACCGTCGCCTAACTTTCTGCTCTTGGCGAATTCTCTCAAAATAATACAAAACAATCGAAATACGTTTGTTGCATTGAGGCTGTCTCCAATCGCTACCAATTGTCGACAAACTGCTGATCGTTCTTGCAGACACTTCCTTTTGCAGATTGTTCTGAGGACGAACAGTACGTGAAACGTGTAAGACCAAGGTGAAAAGTAGCTAAAAGAAGGCATCAAAAGCTAAGCGTTTGGGTTTGAGTTGACACTATTTCGAATTAGGCGACACATCAAGCATGAAGCCCCCCGGGGAGTTGAGAACCAAACCAGAGAGTACTGACGATACATAGGATAGACTATCCAGATACGCAGTTCTGAAGAGCCTTTCACGAATCTACTTTTATATAAGATATTCGAACTAAAAATTCGTATGTAGGAATATCGTACAAGAACTCATTAACGTCTTTTTAACGGTAAAGAGACCCTGTTCCCAAAAATTGAAAGAAGATTATCTTCGTCCTCTCCTGACAGTTCAATAATATAATATATGAATCCCCATTTTGTAGTCCTTTGGTCCAACACGGCCGTGAAGTATAAGAAAAGCTTTCGTTTGGATATTGTAAGAGGAATGTGTTTGGATAGAAAGTGAGCTATACATTATCGAAAGCTATAGACTACGGTTGACACAGCATAGTATGTCGTGTGACACCAAAGATGTCATGTCGTGATGTGTGACGTAATATACGACCCATTCGAGGTCCATTCGATGCTTCAAGGTCGGAGCTGGTCCGCACCTCCAACACTCCCTCTCGCAGTTACCATCCCATGAGTAACCTGCGTTTAGTCTCAAATTCAAGGCGCTGAAGTGGTTTGGTGAATATATCTGCAAGTTGAATAGTAGTATCAATTGGATTCAACTCAATTTGTCCTGGAATGATTGATTCTCGGAACCAGTGATAATCGTTTGCGATGTGACGAGTTCGAGGAGTCATGCAAGGTCCTTTGTAATTGCCTAAGGAAAGGGCTCCGTTATTATCTTCCCAAACTTTAGAGATTACAGATAATCTTTTACGTAGTATGTTCATAATCTTGGAGATTTCACCAACCAACCATCTAATTGGCACAAAGCTGCGCATTGAATGACTTAAGGAAATATATTCAGACTCTAAAGTTGACAATGCTGTCTTAGTCTGAAGTTTTGAATTCCACAGGAGAGGAGCTCCGCCGAGAGTAATGACCCATCCAGATCGACTTTTGGATACAATAGGGTCTTCAGGGTTTTCAACACCCCATAGCCCAGCGAAGTCAGCGTCACAGTATAAATCAAGATTGAGGTTGTGTGACGGCTTGAGAATCAGTCCCTTGTCTCGTGTGTGTTTAAGATACTTGATTAAATAGATTAGTCCTCTTTCATGGCAGGCTTTTGGGCATGACGTAAATCGTGCGTAGTGACTTACGGCAAATGCAATATCTGGCCTTGAGTTAGTTGCTAGATAAATAAGCATGCCTATGACAGAACTGTAACTCCAATTGCGATTGCAAGGATCACCATCTGGATCTTTGCCAGGGATGTCCTTTGGAGCAGGTACAAACTTGTGATGAGCATTTTCTAAACCAGTAAGTTGAATGATGCGATCGATCAATCCGGTTTGAAGAAGTTCTACTCCATCAGAAGTCTTCTGTATAAGGATTCCTAAAAATCCGTTTGCGTCATCTTCAACATTCAGGTTGAAGGCAGGTTTGTCTATGGTGTCGTCTGGTTCCCTAATCCGTTCTATGATCGAATCGATATCGTCATCGTTCTTAGCAAAGAATAGGCAGTCGTCGACGTAGACCAAACATATGACTTTGTCGGTGTGAAAGAGGCATGGATCGTGCTCTGATTGCTTGAATCCAACCTTTGACAGACCTTGTTTGTGTAGGTATTCGAACCAATTTAGAGGGGCTTGCAAGAGGCCGTACAGTGCTTTGTTTAGCTTGAGTATCTTGCCTTGTTGGCGATACATTGCAGGCATTTCTACGAAGACATCCTCTGCCAAGTCGGATTGCACAAATGCGTTGCTGTAGTCGACCTGTTTGGTTCTCAGACCAAGAGCATGGGTCAGCGTCAGCATCATTCTGACAGTTGACCAGTTAACAACAGGAGCGTAGCTTTCAAAATAGTCTACGTCCTTGACTTGTTGGTCCCCTCTGACACAGATTCGAGCCTTAAGCTTTCGAACCGTCATGTCGGGGTATCGTTTGCGCCTGAAGGCCCAGGTAGTGTCTATAATATTTTTACCGGCCTTGGCTGCTTGTGAGCGGTCTACGACGTCCCAAGCGTTCAGTTTCTCTAATGCTTCGATTTCTTCATCCATCGCTTGGAGAAACCCTTCACGGTCAGGACCGTTCATAGCTTCTTGAAACTTAGGTGTATCTGACGCATTCACCTTCGCGTGAAAGGCAAGAGGATGAAAGCCATCAAATAGGCCTGTGTCATCAAAGTCTTCGGAGTCGACAAGTTGTGCATTGAATATTTCGAGTGATGGGTGTGTTCTCATCACCTCGGTTGGCACTTCGTTTGGAAGATCAG